>CABHPH010146352.1:0-32813 GCA_902168325.1 Peromyscus nudipes
TTGATTCCCAATTTTCTAAGAAAGCGCCATATTGATTTCCACAGTGGGGGTAATGAGGGGCGAGGGGTGAGGGAAAGAGAATTTGGGGGAGCGGGAGATCCCAACTGGATCAAGTACAGAGAGGAAACACAAGGAATGTTCATGATAAATGAAGACCACATGAGAATAGGAAGGAGCAAAGTGCTGGAGAGGCCCACAGAAATCCACAAAGATGCCCCCACAATAGACTGCTGGCAATAGTCGAGAAATAGCCCGATCTGACCTACCCTGGGGATAGGATGGCCAAACACCTTAATTGTCATACTAGAAACCCTATCCAGTGACTGAGGGAACTAGATGCAGATATCCACGGTCAGGCCCTGGGTGGAGCTCCGGGAGTCCAATTGGCGAGAAGGAGGAGGGTTTATGTGAGCTAGAGTTGTTGGGACCAGGGATGGATGGACTACAGGGACAAGTGGCCAAACAAATGGAAACACATGAACTGTGAACCAATGGCTGAGGGGCCCCCAACTAGATCAGGCCCTCTGAATGGGTGAGACAGTTGATTGGCTTGATCTGTTTAGGAGGCATCCAGGCAGTTGGACCGGGTCCTGTGCTCAGTGCATGAATTGGCTCTTTGAAACCTGGGGCTTAGTAGAGACCCTTGGCTCAGCCTGGGAGGAGGGAACTAGACCTGCCTGGGCTGAGTCCACCAGGTTGATCTCAATCCTTGGGGGAGTCTTTGCCCTGGAGGAGACGGAAATGGGGGGTGGGCCGGGGAGAGGGGGGGGTTGGCAGGAGGGGTAACGGGGTGATGTATGACTGATATGTAAAGTTGAATTATATTGTAAAATAAAATAAAATTATAAAAAAAAGAAACCATAAAGAAGAATTTTCCAATCATCCTATGTCAAGAAATCAAGCTACACATCCACAACTGTGAAAAATAGTGCATTGATATTATTTAAGAAAATATTTCATACCATGTCTAATTATTAGCCTTGGAAACTAGTCCAGTTCTCAGCCAGCTATCATGTGTTCATTCCAAATGTCAAGATTACCTCTCAAACATATTCATTGTTCTAGAGGGATTGAAAGTTTATATGTTATATTCTCAGATACATACAGTAGCTATTGATAGCTGTGTGACTAGAAATACCTGATGAAAAGTTAGAAGGGAAAAATGAGGTAGAAAAGCACACTTCTTGCCCTAGAAGTGATAAAAATATTGACAGCATATTTTGGCATATTTGATCAACAGCAGAGGCAACAGGGAAGGTTTCAAACACTGCAGCAAGCATGAACTTTTAGAGTGATAGAAGCTTTCACATGTCCATGAAACCTCTTGTCTTCATATCTCAACCTCAGTCTTTCCAAACAGAGTTTAGACTAAATTCTTCTGTGCTTCAAATGTTCAGAGGTTTTCAGTTCTCCAGTCTACATTGACTAGTACAGAATAGCCTCAGGAAATCAGTGTAAAAGAGACCAAAGTAAAGCTTCTCCAGGAAGGTGAACAAGGGTTTAGCCAAGCATGCACAAAGAATTATAACTAATTGAGATTGAAGTGAAAATAAAATGAAGAAAACAACATTAGCAATATAATATAATTAATACAAAATAATTTAATCATAATAATTAATAATCATAAACATTTAATTAAACACTGTGTTCATAAAATACGTTTTAAAATTGGCTTATGATATAGTCATAGGCCAGAACAAAAGGAAAAGCATGAACAATTGAAGAGTTTAATTCATAATTAAGTAATTAATACTTGCATTGGTTTTATCTTCTTTAAGGTTACAAACTCTGTTTTGAAGCCAAGCCAGATATCACCTCCACATTACTAATGAACAAATAACAGGGTAGTTGAAGATATTAAATTATATATCTAATTCAATATTTCAGATTCAGTATTTCCCTTTGTTCTCTACATTCAAAACTAACTAGCCATATGTATATAGTTTTATATATATATGTGTGTGTGTATATATACATATATATGATATATACATATATATGGTATACATGTATATGTATGTGTGTATATATATGCATATATGTATATACACACATTTACTATGGTGAGTAGCGCAAGGACATACCGGGAAACACAAATGTCTCAATGGTAGAATATATGATCTTTTGGTTTGTGCTTAGGAGTGATAGACCTGGAGGCTAGGATAGTTATATTTTTAATTTTTTGAGGGACCTCCATGCTGAATGACGTAACAGTAGCACTTGTCTACACTCCTACCACAGTCTGTAAGTGCTCTTTTTTTTTCCAGATTTTGCTGTCATTTGTTTTCTGTATTATATTTATTCAGACTAAGATGACAATTTTAATATTTCTAGTTAAATTAGAGTCATTAATCCATTTTAATTGATTTGCGAGCAGGATGAGAGATATGTAGCATACTGTTTTATTTCTGGCTACATCAAAACACCATAAATTGGTTCCTTTATGAATAAAGACACTTATTCGGTTTGTGATTATGGAAGTTAGGAAAGCCACAAGGAGAGTCCTGGCAGTATTCTTGATGCTATACCATTTCATTGTTGAAGCCAGAAGAGCCAGAGAGGAAATGATGGATAGAGACAGTACATGCTGCAGTTATCATTTCATTAAATATCTTGTTCCATGATAACAAGCTCTAATCTATGCAGGAGGACAGAGATCTCAAAAACAAACAAACAAACAAAACACAATAACTCTTAATGATACCACCTATTTGTAACCTTCAGAATTGCAATTAAATTTTCACAGAATCTATTTAAAGGACATTCAAACAGCATATAAGTAAGCTTCACTAGGTTAAAATTTGTATTATTTCTATATTCCTAATTAAAAAATAACTACCACCTAAAAAATCCCACTTTTCACTAGAATCAAAAGGATTTTTACTAATCAGAATTCAGAGTCCTCAATGATTATTTCAAAATAAACTCAGAAGTTCAGCCATCACACGACTGTGGAAGATTTGTTGAGAAACAAACTTTCATTATTTTGTTTTCTAAATCACAAATGCCTTTTTCTTCATCTCAGAACTGTTTGACATCACAGTGAATGATGTGCATTTTTGGGTGTAGATTTCATATTTTGTTGATAATTATCCTGAAAGAAAAATTGGGCTACTTAAGGAAAACCTAGGGTCGAGATTCCCTACATTCCTAAAGTTGAAACATTTTAATGAAGTTTCTCTTGTTGTGATGACCCCTACCCATAAAATTATTTTGTTGCTAGTTCATAACTGAAATTTTGCCACTGTTCTGAATCACAATGTAAATATCTGATATGCAAGGCATCTGATATGTGACCCTAAAGGGGTTGTGACCCACAGGTTGGAAACCACTGACCAGGGCAATATAGCTCAAGAAAAAAAAATTGTATCTCAACATTTATTTATTTCAACCTATGCAATTCAGTGAGCCCACCAAAGTAGTAAATATAGACATATACTCAGAAACACATATATGTACAGTGATGCACATATGCAAATACAAATATTTTACTTATACATACATGAATTTATTTTCATTTTGTGTAATGTATGTATGTGTGCTATAGATACTTTTTCTTTCAAAATAATTGATATATTCGGATGAATACTATTGACATTACAGTATTTTCTGTTTAGAATCATGAGATAACTTTAAATCAAGCACGTTTATTGTTCAGCACCCTTTCAGGTGTTGTGTTATGTGGAACATTATAGACACTTGTATAATGGGGAAAACCAATATCTATTTGTGGCATATGGTCTCTGCCATGAAAGAACAAACTGAGCAGAGGTAACAAAGCAGAGCAGACCACAAGCCTCTCCTACTGTGGAGCACAGACCTGCCATGGATGTCACACCTTCAGCTTAACTTTCTGCAGATGACCTCTGAGCTGTCCTCACCATCAACAGGAAAGTCAGCCTCAAAATTCACTGAACCACTTAGATGGACCTCCAAGAGAGACATTATAACAGGAAAAGCCACGGAACACTGCCTACTCTGTTCCAGAGAGCTTAGGGAAAGGCTGAAAGGACGTCAAGCAAGCAGGGAAACCAAAAATACTGCATAAGCTACTTGAGAAAACGGCCACCTGAACTGCATGTGAGAAGGTAGAAAGCAGACAAGAAGACTTCATGCTTATGATTCAGATAAATCATCTAAAAGGGCAGCTAACATCTGTCACTGCAGGTACAGACCTTCAGGACAGACTGACATTTGAACCCATGATATAGCTGAGAGCTTTGGGATTTTTCAAGAGTAGGAAACATACAGATAAATGCGAGTATGATTCAAGGTCCTATTTCATAGGTGCTTTTTACCTATTAAGCATGCCTTACTCTTAGGAACCATTTTAGTACACAGTGAGCTCTTCAAAACATGAGAGAGTAATATTATAGAATTATTTTATGGACTTGTGTAAAGTTATTACAATCATATATTTCTTTTAATATTAATAAAAACTACATTTTCTGAATGAACTCAGATTTGAATCAAAACTATGCATTTTTGGAAAAAGAGTGAAGGTAGTATCCTAGTACATTCTGGATGCTAAAGTGAGTTGAGAACTACAGAGAAAGAAAATGATTGAACTGAAGCCCAGTTTAGTAATTCAGGCAAGACCTTGGATACATTAAAATCACAGAGAGAGGGTACCATCAAAAGCATCTAGTATCTTCAATGAGGGAGCTAATTAAATCTGTCACTAGATAATACCATGTCTGCCTTTGCCATAGCTCTCTGTGTGGAGGAAAAAACTCTCACAAGGAATCAAAAGAATAGTGAGCAAATTTGACATGTGGGAGCAAAACTTCACACTAAAATCTTAATGTGGAGAATATTCCAAGCTGAGAAAGCAGCAATTAAAAAATTATCCTGGTGTGGTAAAAACCCTTGGGGTTCTATAAACCAATCACAAAATTGCTCTGGAAGGGCACATTAAACCAGGTAGGTTTAAGAAAGGATAAAATCAAAGGACGCTAGATTGAATTGAGTTCACAGACTCAAATTCAGAAATTATAGCATTCATCCGATGTTGAAGTCAGCTCACAAGCTCCAGGAGAACTCTAGCTTTGAGACTTAAAATTTTAAAGTATCCCTAGGAGAGTTGGGATCCCATGATGACAGAAAAATTACACACTTACACATACATAAAACCTGAGTGTGCTTAGAAGAATTAAAGAGAAAAGTGTGTTCTTGTTAAACATCATGTGCTTGACAAGTCAGGAATTTAATTTGTCATTTGGAACAGTCAAGAAGGGAGTTAATGTGTCCCCTTACAGTTTCAACAACCCATAGTAACTGGTTGCAGTAAATTCTGAAAGGTGAAGAAAGATGACCTTAAAACCATGGGGACCAGTTGAAAACCTAATTGATGATAAATTATAACTAAGTATTCTCTCCTGACTTCTCAGAGCCAGAGTACTGCAGCTTCCCAACTCAAATGAAGACAGGCACATTATATATAGATAAAAATGAAATTCTATTACCTGAGAGAAATGGCTGAGGGCACAGAGACTGGAATCACAGGTTAGGTAAGGTACAGCCAGTGCCTTGTAATATTTATGTTGTGATGAGAAAGAGTTGTTCAACTTTGTCAAAAAAAAAGAAGATGAACGTTAGGGTTTTTTTTTTTAATTATTTCTTATAAGTCAAAACTAAATGGGAAGTATTAAAAGTATAACAAGCAGTAATTTCTGCAATAATAAATGCCAGCAAGAGAGTATTACGTTAATGGAGGCTTTGGGCAAAAGCCCATTTTTTTTATTAAGAAATTTTTTTTCATTCATTTTACACATCAATCAAAGATCTCCCTCTTCCCTCCTCCTGGCCCTCCCCAGCTTTCTCCTTCCAACCCACTCCCCCACCAAAGAAGGCAAGGTCTCCCATGGAGATATATATTCAGTAGAGACAAATCCAAGCCCTTCCGCGCCTCAAGGCTGCACGAGGTGTGCCACCATAGCTAGTGGGCTCAAAAAAGCCCACTCATGTTCCAGGGATGGATTCTGATCCTACCAGGGGACCCTGTAGACAAATTTCTAAGCAGTCATATTAAATTAAAAAAAAAAACAAGGAGCCAGATGTAACAGGAATCTTAAAGAGTCTTATTAATAAAATCAAACCTGAGCCAGGTATTGGGGTGAACTGGAAGATCAGAGAACCAGAAAAAGCCACAGCTACCTCACCTCACCAGATCCTCAGCTGGTCTTGTTTCCTCAGACTGGAGGCCTCTGAGTACTCATCCAGAATGGGTCTCAGCTGAACTGCTGCTCAAAAGCCTGAAAGCTTAACCAGGCCAAATGATGCTAGTTTCTGGTCCTCACGCCTTATACACCTTTCTGCTTTCTACCACCACTCCCTGGGATTAAAGGCATGAGTCACCGTGCTTGGCTGTATCCTTGAACAGATGGATTTCTGCCTCTGGAATGCTAGGATTAAAGGCATGTGCTACCAACTGCCTAACCTCTATGTTTAATATTGTGGCTGTTCTGTCTCTGACCCCAGATAAGTTTATTAGAGTGCACACTATTTGGGGAATACAATACCACCACAGTCAGAAATAGGGGTGAAAATCTGACAGAGGTCAGAGGAATCTGAACAGCCACCAACTAACCTTACCTCACCATGTCACAGCTTCCAAAGTGTGAGCTACTCCCTGTCTTACCTGCACCTTTATTGCCTTGCTGTTCTGCCCTCTCATTGGCTATCTTAGCCCAGCTACCTCACTTCCTTGCCACTGCCTGTCTGTATAGACTTCCAGGTCTCTATACTTGGTACTGGAATTAAAGGCGTGTGTCACCACACTTGGCTCTGTTCTCTAGTATGGCTTTAAACACACAGAATCCAGGTGGATTAAGGGTGTGTGCTAACTTTACATGACTTCTGTTTTCACTAATAGTGGCTGACCTTTATCCTCTGATCCTCAGATAGATTTTATTGGGGAACACAGAAAAATGATCACCACTTTTCCCCTTTTTTGTCTAATAAAAATAAAAAATTAAAGAAAAACTATATACAATTAGTACAATAAGTATATGCAATATATACAAGCACTAAATACATCAACAATGTCTAATCCATTTGCATTTGGCAAATTCAGAGAAAATATTCCATTATCTACCCTATTTTGGTAAGTCCAAAATGTACCTGATTCACTTTTTATCCCAACTTATATTACTAACAGAAAACTATCTTATAATGTCTTTCAAATTTATGCACTTTACACCTCTTAGTGCATTTCTTTTTCTGAAAGTCTTAACAAAGAAAGCTATAACTCTAACTATCTAATCTTCAACTCCCTCAGAAATCCAAGAAGGAAATAATATTACATAGTAAAACAGGAAGTACAAACAAATGACTTTCAAAAAATGTGAGTTGACAGAAACAGCCAGCTGCCTCAAGAGTCACTTGGGCTGACATCCAAAATATATAAAGAACTCAAGAAACTAGACAACAAAATAACAAACAATCCAATTAAGGAGTAGGCTATACAAATAAACAGAGAATTCTCAACAGAAGAATTTCAAATGGACAAAAGACATTTAAGGAATTGCTCAGCATCCTTAGTCATCAGGGAGATGCAAATCAAAAGGACTCTGAGATACCATCTTGTCAGAATGACTAAGATCAAAAGCACCGCAGACAGCTTATGTTGGAGAGGATGTGGAGCAAGGGGAACACTCCTCCACTCTTGGTGGGAGTGCAAACTTGTACAGCCACTTTGGAAATCAGTGTGGCAATTTCTCAGAAAATTGGGAATCAGTCTTCCTCAAGACCCAGCTATACCACTCTTAGGCATATATCCAAGGAATGCTCAATCATACTACAGGGACACATGCTCAACTATATTCATAGCAGAATTTTTCATAATAGCCAGAACCTGGAAACAACTCAGATGCCTCTCAACTGAAGACTGGATTAAGAAAATGTGGTACATATACACAATGGAGTACTACTCCACAGAGAAAAACAATGACATCATGAAATTTGCAGGCAATTGGATGGAACTAGAAAATATCATCCTGAGTGAGGCAACCCAGACTCAGAAGGACAAACATGGCATGTACCCACATATAAGTGGATACTAGATGTAAAGCAAAAGATAACCAAAAGCCCATTTTGTACATGAGAGAATAGATCAAAATGATAAGAATAGGAAACTAGTACAAACAAAAATTAAACAAACAGGAGGGAAGGAAATGAATTTGAAGGGAAAGTTACATGCAGGGAGAATACAGTTTATGATATAGCTTGGTTACAGCTGAGGTGTATTTTCTGTGTTTGCCCACAGGATCATGATCTGATCGTGCTGAGAACTTTTAAGAGTTGGGACTAGTTGGGAGGATGCTGCCCCTAGGAGGAAGATTCTTCTTCTTTTTTTTTTTTTAAAAAAAATTTACAATTTAATTTAATTTTACATATCAGCCACGGATTCCCTTGTTCTCCCCCACCCCCCCACCCCCCCACCCCCGCCATCCCCCCAGCCTATCCCCCATTCCCATCTCCTCCAGGACAAAGACTCCCCCGAGGATTGAGCTCAACCTGGCAGATTCAGTCCAGGCAAGTCCAGTCCCCTCCTCTCAGGCAAAGCTAAGTGGACTTTTAAAAGAGTATGCTTGGACTCTTCCCACTCCATGGCTTCCCATTTTCAGTCCATATAAATGAAGCCACTTTGGAAAATTATTTTCCCAAATTTTGAGGTAAATAAACTTGTTTTATTAGAAAGTACCAATCTCAACATTACTTTATACAGGTGAAAAGAGTGAGCTCATACACAAATACAATGCCAAAAGATATAACAGAGAAAGGCAATTATAAATTATAAAATAAAAATAATGATGATTAAAATGGAGACAAGGGACCATGTTAAAGAGCTTGGTATATGCATAAAGTACCCAGTTTTAATCCCATATCAGTTCAATTGGACATAGTGATTTGACTACAATACCACTACTAGTGAGACAGATATACTATTATCAACATTAGTGATATATAATGTGGTTTACATAAATTTCATTTTTTGGAAATTTGGGGTTGTTCATTCTTAATAAATTTAGGTTAACTTGTACTGACACATCATACACAGATACTCCTATCAGACACAGATACCCAGGAAAACATTCAATTACCATAGACGGGAAAAACAAGATATTCCATGACAAAACCAGATTTAAACAATATCTATTCACAAATCCAGTCCTACAGAAAGTGCTAGAAGGAAAACTCCAACCCAAAGAAGTGAACTGTACCCATGAAAACACAGGCAACAGATAATCTCACACCAGCAAATCCAAAGAAGGAAAACACACACACACACACACAATCACCACCACCACCAAAACCAAAAAATAACCAACATTAATAATCATTGGTCACTGATATCTCTTAATATCAATGGATTCAAATCACCTATGAAGGGACACAGGCTAACAGAATGGACACAAAATCAGGGTACATCTTTCTGCTGCATACAAAAAATACACCTTAACTTTAAAGACAGACATTATCTCAGAGAAAAAGGTTGGGAAAAGATTTTCCAATCAATTGGACCTGAGAAACAAGCTGGTGTAGCTATCCTAATATCTAACAAAATAGACTTCAAACTAAAATTAATCAAAAGAGATTAGAAAAGGGTATTTCATATTTGTCTCAGAAATAATCCACGAAGATGAAGTCTTACCTCTGAACATTTGTGCACCAAATACAAGGGCACCCACATTTGTAAAAGAAACATCACTAAAGCTTAAATCATACATCAAACTCCACACACTAATAGTGGGAGACTTCAACACACCACTCTCATTAATGGACAGGTCTGCAAGACAGAAATTTAACACAGAAATAAGGGAACTGACAGATGGTGTGTGTAGCTGAAATTTTCCTGTGTCCCACTTGGCCCACAGTCAGTACAAGTCTCTCTCACTCGCCAGTCCCACAGCTGCTCAGACCCAAGTAAACACACAGAAGCTTATATTAATTAAAACTGTTCAACCTTTAGCTCAGGCTTACCACTGACAAGCTCTTACATTTAAACTCAGCCCATTTCTGTTAATCTATATGTTGACATGTGGCTTTACCTGTGTGCCATTACAGGCTGCTCCCTAGATGGTAGCGTGGTGTCTACTGACTCAGTCTTCCATTTCCCCCAATTCTCCTTGTCTGTTTATCCGGCCTATACTTCCTGCCTGGCTACTGGCCAATCAGTGTTTTATTTATCAACCAATCAGAGCAACACATTCAGAGCATATAGAATATTCCACAGCAGGTATGACTCAAATGGAGTAAACAGACATCTATAGAACATTTCACACAAACACTAAAGACTATACCCTCTTCTCAGCACCTCATGGAACCTTTGCTAAAATTAACCACTTACTCGGTCATAAAGCAAATCTCAACAGATACCAAAAAAAAAAAAAAATAGAAAAAAACCTTGTATCTTATCGGATCACCATGGCTTAAAGTTAGAGTTCAACAACAACACAAACTACAAAAAACCTCCAAACTCATGGAAATGAGCAACATTCAACTGAATCAAGAAAGAAATAAAGAAAGAAATTAAAGACTTCCTAGAATTTAATGGAAATGAATGCACAACATACCCAAATCTATGAGACACTATGAAAGCAGTGCTAAGAGGAAAGTTCATAGCACTAAGTACCTACATAAAGAATTTGACACTGGGCGGTGGTGGGGCACGCCTTTAATCCCAGCACTCGGGAGGCAGAGCCAGGCGGATCTTTGTGAGTTTGAGGCCAGCCTGGTCTACAGAGAGAGATCCAGGAAAGGCACCAAAACTACACAGAGAGACTCTGTCTCCAAAAATAAAACACAACAAAACAAAACAAAAACAGAGAGAGAGAGAGAGAGAGAGAGAGAGAGAGAGAGAGAGAGAGAGAGAAAATTTGGAGAAATTTCACACTAGTGACTTAACAACATACCTGAAAACTCTAGAATAAAAAGAAACAATCTCACTTAGGAGCAGTAGATGACAGGAAATAAACAAAGTGAAGGCTGAAATCAATAAATTTAAGCAAAGAGAACAGTACAGAGAATCAATGAAACAAATATTTGGTTTTGTGAGAAAATCAATGATAGACAAACCATTATCCAAACTAACCAAAAGGCAGAGAAAGAATATCCAAATTGGCAAAACCAGAAATGAAATGGGTGACATAACAACAGATACTGAGGAAATCCAGAAAATCATTAGGTCACACTTAAAAAACCTGACTCCAAAAAATTTGAAAATCTAAAAGAAATGGACAACTTTCTGGATAGGTACCACATACTAAAGGTAAATCAAGATGAGATAAAAAATTTAAATAGACCTATAACCCCTAGAAAATAGAAGCAGTTATTAAAAGTCTCCCAACAGAAAACAAACAACAACAACAACAAAAAAAAAGCCCAGGACCAGATGGTTTCAGTGCAAAATTCTACCAGAATTCCAAAAAAGAGCTAATTACAATACTCCTAAATATGTTCCACACAATAGAAACAGAATGAACAGTGCCAAACTTTTTTTTATGAGGCTTCAGTTACTCTGATACCTAAACCAGACAAAGATGCAACAAAGAAAGAGAATTACAGAGCAACCTCTCTTATGAACACTGATGCAAAAATATTCAATAAAATACTGGCAAACCGAATCCAAGAACACATAAAAAAATCATCCACCATGATCAAGTAGGTTTCATCTCAGAGATGCAGACATGGTTCAACAATCCAATTCTGTCAATGTAATTCACCATACAAACAAATTGAAATAAAAAAAAAGATCATTTCATTAGATGCTGAAAAGCCTTTGACAAAATCCAACAGCCCTTCATGATAAATGTCTGGAGAGATCAGGGATAAAAGCATCATACCTAAGCAAAATAAAGGCAATATACAGCAAGCTAACTGCCAATATCAAATTAAATGGAAAGAAATTCAAAGTGAGTCCACTAAAATCAGGAATAAGAAAATGCTGTCCACTATCTCCATATCTATTCAATATAGTAGTTCAAGTTCTAGCTTTAATATTAGACAACAGAAGGAGATAGAGGGGATACAAATTGGAAAGGAAGAAGTCAAACAGTCACTATTTGCAGATGATATGATAGTACACATAGGTGACTCCAAAAATTCTACCAGGGAACAGCTGATAAATACCTTCAGAAATGTGGTGGGATTCAAGATTAACTCAAAAAAAATCAGTAGCCCTTCTATATATAAATGATAAATGGACTGAGAAATAAATCGGAGAAATAACACCCATTACAATAGCCACAAATAATATAAAACATCGTTGGGTAACTGTAGTGGTATTGTGTTCCCCAAAATATTGTGCACCCTAATAAATCTATCTGGGGTCAGAGAACAGAATAGCCACTAGA
Organism: Peromyscus nudipes; assembly: GCA_902168325.1. Taxonomy (NCBI): domain Eukaryota; kingdom Metazoa; phylum Chordata; class Mammalia; order Rodentia; family Cricetidae; genus Peromyscus; species Peromyscus nudipes. The sequence goes on from CABHPH010146352.1 coordinate 12,357, forward strand.
TACAGAGGCTAGAAAATGGTGGCACTCACACCTTTAATCCTAGCATTCCAGAGGCAGAAATCTGTCTGGATCTCTGTGAGTTCAAGGCCACATTGGAAACAGCCAGGAATGGTGACACACACCCTTTTTTTTTTTTTTTTTTTTTTGGTTTTTTGAGACAGGGTTTCTCTGTGTAGCTTTGCGCCTTTCCTGTCACTCACTTGGTAGGCCAGGCTGGCCTCGAACTCACAGAGATCCGCCTGGCTCTGCCTCCCGAGTGCTGGGATTAAAGGCATGCGCCACCACCTCCTGGCGACACACACCCTTAATCCCAGAAAGTGAGCCTTTAATCCCAGGCAGTGATGGCAGAAAGCAGAAAGGTATATAAGGTGTGAAAAACAGAAACTAGAAGCTTTTGGCTGATTAAGCTTTTAGGCTTTTGAGCAGCAGTTCAGCTGAGATCCATTCTGGATGAGGACTCAGAGGCTTCCAATCTGAGGAAACAGAATCAGCTGAGGAATTGGCGAGGCGAGGTAACTGTGGCTTGTTCTGCTTCTCTGATCTTCCACTTCATCCCAATACCTAGCTCAGGTTTGATTTAATTAATAAGACTCTTTAAGATTCATGCTACAGGTAACTCTAACCAAACAAGTGAAAGACCTATGTGATAACAACTTTAAGTCTTTGGAGAAAGAAATTGAAAAAGTTACCTGTAAATGAAAAGATCTCCCATGCTCCTGGAAAGGTAGGATTAACGTAGTAAAAATGGCAATCTTACCAAAAGCAATCTACAGATTCAGTGCAATCCCCATCAAAGTCCCAACACAATTCTTCACAAACCTCAAAAGAACAATTCTCAACTTCAAATGGAAAAACAAAAAATCCAGGATAGCGAAAACAATCCTGTATAATAAAGGAACTTCCAGAGACATCACCTATCCTGACTTCAAGCTCTACTATAGAGTTATAGTAATAAAAACAGCTTGACATTGGCATAAAAACCAACACATGGATCAACTGAATCTAATCGAAGTCCCTGACATAAATCCACACACCTTTGAACATCTGTGTTTTTGACATAGAAGCCAAAATTGCACAACAGAAAAAAGAAAGCATCTTCAACTAATGATGCTGGCATAACTGGATGTCCACATGCAGAATTCAAAAGGATTCGTATTTATTACCATGCTGAAAACTCAAGTCCAAATTGATCAAAGACCTCAACATAAATCCAGCTACACTGAACCTGATAGAAGAGAAAGTGGGAAGTAGCCTTGAACTCACTGGCATGGGAGACCACTTCCTGTATATAACACCAATAGCACCTACACTGGCATTGGCAATCAATAAACATGACTGCCTGAAATTGAAAAGCTTCTGTAAGAAAAAGCACATAGTCAATAAGACAAAATGCCATCCCACAAAATGGGAAAAGGTCTTCATCAAGCACACATCTGACAGAGAGCTGAGGTCCAAAATATATAAAGAACTCAAGAAACTAGACAACAAAATAACAAATAATCCAATTTTAAAATGTGTTACAGCTCTAAACAGAGAATTCTCAACAGAGGAATTTCAAATGGCTGAAAGAAATTTAAGGAATTGCTCAACTTCCTTTGTCATCAGGAAAATGCAAGTCAAAAAGACTCTGAGATACCATCTTACACCTCTCAGAATGGTCAAGATCAAAAACACTGCAGACAGCTTATGCTGGAGAGGATGTAGAGTAAGGGGGACATTCCTCCACTGCTGGTGGTAGTGCAATCTTACAGTCACTCTGGAAATCAGTATGGCAGTTTCTCAGAAAATTGGAACGTCAAGAGACAGCAATGTCACCGTTAGGCATATACCCAAAGGATGTTGAATCATGTCAGGAGGACACTTGTTCAACTATGTTCATAGCAGCATTATTTGTAATAACCGGAACCTGGAAACAACCTAGATGCCTTTCAGCCAAAGAATGGATAAAGAAAATGTGATATATTTACATAATGGAGTATTACTCACTGGTAAAAACAATGACATCATGAAATTTTCAGGCAAATTGATGAAACTAGAAAAACATCATCTTGAGTGAAGTAAACCAGACACAGAAAGACAAAAACAGTATCCTTTGCTTTACATCTAATATCCACATATGGATAGTATATAGATGTACAGATGTAAAGCAAAGGATAACCAGGCTACAATCCACAGCTCCATAGAAGCTAAGTAACAATGAGGACCCTGAGAAGGACACATGGATCACCCTGGGAAGAGGAAATAGGTGAGATATCTTGTGTAAATTGGGGGTAGCCATGGGAGTAGAGAGGATGAGAGACGGGACCATGAGTGATTAGTATGGCTGAGTTGGGGGATGGACAGAGAGGGAGAGCAATGAAAGGGAAATCTTGATAGAGGGGGCCATCACAGGGATAGGGAGAAATCTGGTGCTAGGGAAACTCTCAGGAATCTACAAGGATGACCCCAGCTAAGAGACTCCTAGCAACAGTGGAGAAGGTGCCTGAACTGGCCTTCTCTTATAATCAGATTGGTGACTACCCTAATTGTCATCATAGTACCTTCATCCAGTAACTGAGGGAAGCCGACTCACGTATCTACAGCCAAGCACTGGGCTGAGCTCTGGGAGTCTAGTTGAAAAGGAGGAAGGATTATATGAGCAAGGGGTCAAGATCATGATGGGGAAACCCACAGTGACAGCTGACCCAAGCTCCTTGGAGCTCACGTACTCTAGAAGGACAGCTAGGGAGCTTGCATGGGACTGGACTAGGCCCTCAGCATGTGGGAGACAGTTGTGTAGCTTGGTCTGTTTGCGGGACACTAGCAGTGGGACTAGGATCTGTCCTTAGCACAGGATCTGGCTTTTTGGAACCTATTCCCTATGGTGGGATGCTTTGATCAGCCTTGATGCAGAGGGAAGAAGTTTGGTCCTCCATCAACTTGATATGCCATGCTTTGTTGACTCCCATAGGAGGCCTTAACCTTCCTGAGGAGTGGATGAGGGGGGTAGAAAAGAGGTGGGGTGAAGGAATGGGAAGAGAGGAGGGAGGGGAAATTGTGGTTGGTATGTAAAATAAATTTAAAAATTTAATTAAAAAGTAACTAAAATAGATTCAGAGCTAGGATCCACAAATAAGAGAGATTGTACAGACCTTGCCTGTATATTTTCTAGTTCTATCTACTTACCACCAAATTTCAGTTTTATTTTTCTATATGTTTGATAGAATTCCTTTATATACATATGTACTACAACTTTATCATATATACATCAGTTGAAGAGCAATGAATTTATTTCTGATTCCTAGATATTGCAAACAGAGCATCTATTATCATGGCTAAGCAAGTCTATGTAGAAATGGACATAGAATCCTTCAGGCATATCCAAAGACTGGTACATGTAGATTACATTTTTTAGCCTCTGGCTTATTTAGGATTCTGCACAATGATTTCTATGGTGGCTGCACTAACTTTCAACTACATAAAAATGAGCATGTATTCATGTTTCACCGCATCTCAACCAATAATTATTATATGTGTTCTTGACACTAGCCACTCTAACTTCTGTAAAACCAAATCCCATTTCTAATTTTCATTTTCCTGTTTGTGAAGGATTCTACATACTTCTTAAGATACTTAATATTTATTTCTGTTTTGCAGAACTTTCTGTTTAGATCTATAGCCCATTTTTTAATTGAGTCATTTCTTTCCTTAATTCTTTTTATCTTGAGTTCTTTGTATCTTGTAGGGTAATGCCTATATTTTCTATTAGAAATTTTAGTATTTTTAGGCTTCACATTGTAGTTAATTTTCAGGAATGGTGATAGTGTTAGATTAAGTGCGAGAATTGTAGGTGTCCATCACTATATTCAACTTAAAAATTTGACTTTAAATGTGTGGAGATTGAGTCTTCAGGAACCATCCATTTTCACATATATCAGGGATTAGAGAAAAATGAGCAGGTGTTTCAAGAAAGTCCTCAGGAACTCATCATAAAGTGAAACATGTTGAGAGAACCCTTGTCATATTGGCCAAGTTGAAATAAAATAATTTATAAAAATTTACAATGTTAAAGAAAGAGGATATAAAAGATAAGAAAACAAAAACCATGCCATCAATAATTTGCATTTTTCACTTAATGCATTTAGTCTATAACTTCTGGCTGGGAGGAGATAAAAGTTTCTAACCTTCAAGTACCTTTTCCTATATCCATTTAGCATATTTGGGTTCTATTGTACTGTAATATTAATATTATTCACCCCTCATGAATTGCCATCTCTTCAATTATTAATTGATCTGACAGTTACCATTTTCTTTAATTTTCGCTAGTACTGATGTATCACCTAAATATGTTGGCAAGTTAGTATTTTTCAAGGGATTAATCCTCTCATTATATTACAAGTCTTCTCATTTGCATTTCCTTAACTTTTTAATCTTTTCTGTACACATGTTAAATGACATATGAATATAGGGAAAAATTGTACACACATAAATGCAAACCTAAATACAGCTTTTGTTTAGAATTGCAACCACAATGCATGACCTTTAGAAGGCACTACTTTATTCTTCGCATAGAATATGATACATTATTGGTATATCATAGATTTGAAGTATATATATATATGAGAAATGTACATACATATATGATACATGTATATTTTTGTTATTGTATTCTGAATGACAAAGTCTGATTGTGAAATAATGAAAATTATTTTAAGTATAAACAACATCTTGAGGACTTTATTTTCACTTTTAATTTCTCTTATATAAAAACAATGTTTTCATTAATGCTTTAAACATATGGCTAGTAATACAGTTCCTTTAACATTTTTTGTGATAGAAGCTGTTGATGCAGGAACAACTGTGATTCTAAAAATAATGCTATAAAAGATAAGCATAAATATGTATGCCTAGGTTCAGAGGGAAACAAAACTAAATTAAAATATGGAAAGTTTATGTAAATACACAGCTTTTGAAAACAGAATCTTGACTTACCTGTAGTCCTCACACTCCTTCAGGCTTAACTGTGCCAGGGTGAGGGCGGGGTTTGACATAGTGTGCCACAGAAAATTAACATAGCAGTATGAAGCCAAGCACACTGGATGGTAGGCAGTGAAAGCTTTATCCCTTTTCTTTTTGTGGCAAACATGATATTATCATATGAGAGGTATTGAGATGATACCAACTTTCCAGTGTGGGCGTAAAGACATGCAAATACAACATGCGATTCACTTGGTGTCTGATGTGTGTACCACTCCAGGTTAGCAGCTTAAATAGGACCTTCTGAAGATGCTGCCAGGTTTTCTGCAGGCAGTGTTCTACGGATTCATTACCTGGAAGTGTCTAATTCCAGATACGCAAATGGCATATTTGTATAAAACCAAATTGTTTCAGAAACTTTTACCAGAAATGGTAAGTTATAAGATATTTGGAGAAATTTAGACTCAGACTGTATTACTTGGGATTTTAGTCTGTTGATAATCAAATATTTTCCACTAAGAGCAAACATATTTTTGATGATAACTTTTTTTCCAATTTTCTATGTACTATAACATCAGTATTTTGATATTTTCAATGTTAAATATGAATTTAAACTATGTAGTAATAGATTTTGATCTCCTTTTATTTTTGTATGTTACTTTATTGACATTGTTAACCATGCTTTAAGTGTGAAGGAGGAACATATTGGCTAAACATGACTAGATTGTAATGATAACTAAAAACAAAAACTATCTTGCAATGGTTGTTTTAGAAAGTAAATGAGCTGGGTGGTGGTGGTGCATGTCTTTAATCCCAGTACTTGGGAGGCAGAGCCAGGCAGATTGCTGTGAGTTCGAGGCCAGCCTGGTCTACAGAGCGAGATCCAAAACTACAGTTGTTTTGTTGTTTTGAAAAATATTCGGGTAAAAGACTATAAGGCTTTTTACATTTGTACCTACTAATTGTTTCTATTGATTTTGTCATTTAATCTACTTATTATGCTCTAATTCATTGCGTGGAAGGCTTTTTGTGTATCTTATAGCTCACTGTTTTCACTCCAGGATTACTTTCTTCTATGGTATCTTAATCAAAAGGCAATAGTTCTTCATCTCACAAGTAAGTTACAATTGCACTACACAGTTTCTGCAAGCTAACTATAAATCTTAATATTATTGTCACACAAACTCTTGTGCTTGGGAGACTAACGTCATAGACATATAGCAATGGCATCAGTGTTTATTTGATCCTTATCATCTGTCACATATTTCTGTCTTTTTTATGTACATTAACCCATTCAATTATTTAAGAAAAGAAAGGAAATAAAGGAACACCTATTCTTTATATTTGGTTATGTAATCTAAGATTGTCAACCTTAAATTACATTTGCAGCCCATCAAATGTTGGAGAGGTAATTCATTTTGAAGTTATGGTATAAGTCAATTATCATATTTTATTAAATATTTTAATATTTACTAAATTTTAATATTGCTATTTACACAGAAAATTGTCCATATACAAAGAAAGTAGCATAACTACCAAGATTTCTTGTTCAGTGGGAGAGGATGTGTTCAATTCCCAGGAGCCACACGGTAAAGGGGAGGAGGGATGTGTATGTGCACATGTGCACACACGATTATAATAAATATATAAGTATAAATAAATGCTTTAAATCTCAAACTATAGGAGTGCTTATATTATTTTCTAATGTCACTGTTCTATTTTTATAAAGGACACCATGACTAAGGCATCTCTTATATAAGAAATCATTTAACTGGGGTCTTTCTTACAGTTTCAGAGGTTAGGCCATTATCATTATGGCTTTGGAGCAGTAGCTGAGAACTACATGATGACTGACAGGCCAAAAAAGAGAAAGAGAGAATCCCCTGGGCTGGGTGTGGGCTTTTGAATGCCAGTGACATACTTTCTCCATAAAGCTATATCTCCCAATCCTTCTAATCCTTTCAAAATTCCCCTCCATATCTACTAAGCATTCAAATACATGAGCCCATGGAGGTCCTATCTTTTTCTTTTTTGTTTTTAATTTTACATTCTGACTGCAGTTTACCCTCCCTCCTCGCTTCCCAGATCCTTTCCCCTGAACCCCCCTGACTCCACCTATCACAATCTTTGTAAACAATATCTACAAGTATATATGATATGGGTTCAAAAATGTATAAATCTAAAGTTTGTAGGTGGTATGGGTTGACAGTTCAGATTAAAAGCACATGCTCTGTCACATGACCTGAGCTAATTCTCTGTACCTACATTGGGTGGCTCACAACTACCTGTAATGTACTCATTGCACACACACACACACACACAATTAAAATAAACAATTGTAAAATTTGTAGGTAGTCAAAATATTATGTAATTGCATGCTTAAGACTCAGAATTAGATTTTTTATTAAATATGTGTTTTCCTTGTTTAAGTATGCTTCTTTTACTCATTCAGTAAGACTATGCTTTTTGAGAATTTTTCTTATGTCTCCAGCTGTATTAGGACTACATTTGCAAGAGGATTATATAAGACATACCCCACCCCAGGGAACTTATTGGGTCATATTCAGTTTCAAAGGTGACACAATATAACATGTTTAGTGGCAAGTGAGATTGCAGATAATTCTGTAAGTGTTCTGTTTTATGATTGTGGACATGTAGATGACACATAAAATTCAGTTAGAGATGTGTTGTGAGTTAGATAAGAAAAAGTTACAATAACAAGACAGGACAAGTAGAGCAGGTATATAGCTATATAGGAAGAAAATGACAAGGTAACCTTTAAAATTCTCAAGGCATGCAGAGAAATCTGCAGCTCCATAGAGATATGATATCCAGAGGATGATTATGCCCAGAAACAGAGCTGAAATTTGCATCTATCATCATACAGGAGAGAAAGGGAAAAACAGTTAAATGGAAAGACCCAGCATATCAAAGGTAATATTCCAAAACTTAAACTTACCAAAAAGAGAAGGCCAAAAGGTCAGTGAGAGGGTAAAAATGACGAAATCGGAAAACTACAGAGGTATTCAGTTAAATCCTTTATAGATAGATGAACAGACAGACAGACAGACAGACATTTCAAACGGTAGAGGTGGAACTCCCCAAGATGATTTCTGGTCTATTCCCCAAAACTTTTCCAGATTTTCTTTAAAAATTCACTGGGTATATGAACAGTTTCACTATACCTTCATTAGTTAAACATTCTGCCTTATTCTATATCCTAGCTGTCATGAATAAAACCATAAACAAGGTTGTGTAAGTGTCTTTGTAGTAGGATATAGAGTCCTTTTAGTCTTTTGAGGGGATGCTCAGGAGTGGCAGAGCTGGGTTACATGGTGATTCTATTTTTACCTTACATTTATTTTAAGATAGGGTTTCATTCTGTAATCCTGACTGTCCTAGAACTCTCCATGAAAACAGGCACGACTTGAACTTAAAGGAAAGCATTTACCTCTGCTTATAGTTTGCTTGTGTTAAAGGCGTGTGTCACCGTGGCTCCAATAGTCGTACCTTTAAAGTTTTTTTTTTTTTGAAAAATCTCCATACTGATTTCCATAGTAGATATACAAGTTAACACACATACCAACAATACTTAAAAGTTCACCTTGTCACCTGCATCATGGCCAGTATTTTTTTGTCATGTTTCTTTATTTAATTTCATTCTATCCTTAAGATTATAATTCATTACTGGCTTCCATTGACTACCTCTAAATTCTTGCATATACTCATCCTTGCTCCTCTTCAAAAGCATTGTCTTATCTTGTCATGTGTTATAGTGACTGAGATGAGAAAAAAACCCTGACTCAATGTGTTTATTGTTTTGCCTGTAGCCTTTTGGATGTGGATTTTCTTTTCAGTTTGATGTATTTATCCCAGTACCCTTGTAGGGGTGAGTTGGTTGCCATACATTTCTTCAGCCAGTTTTTATTCTTAAAAAAGTCTTTCCTTTATGCTTTATAATTATGATAGTTTTGTTGAGTAGAATATTCTGGCTTTGCAGTTGTGGTCTTTGAGTTGTAGAAATATATCTCTCCAAATCCTTCTGGCTTTAAAGGGTTCTATTGAAAAACCAACTATTATTTTCTCCATCCTGTAGATTTTAAGATTTTTTTCTTTATTCTGTATATTCTGTGTTTTAACTGCAATATGATAGGAGGAGTTTCATTTCTTATTTAGTGTTGTGTTTGTCTCTTATAACTGTGTGAGCATCACTTTCCCTAAATTTAAGAAATTTTCTTCTATGAATTTATTGAAAATAACTTTAGATTTCCATGATATCTCAAATATGCTCACATCTCAGTTATCTTTAACATCTTATTAATCTTGAATAAGTGATGCTTGTACCTTGTTTTCAAATGCTGATGTTCTGTCTTCTGTGTGATCCATTCTATTAGTAAAGCTTTCCACTGAAGCTTTTGTTTGAATTGTTGGAGTTTTGCTTTCTATCAATATTTGAATTTTTTTCTTTATTTATATCATTGGGTTAAGGAGAAATATTCAGGTATCAAAATATCCCCATCCCTCAGGAGATTGAGTCATAGAGATTTTGTAAACTTGCCTTCCCTGAGAGGGTTAAATGAAAACGGAAAAAAAAAAAAGAGTCTTCTCAACACGATAATGCTATACCCATATATTTTAAACAGTATGGTTAAATGTAAAAGATCACATCAGTCTAAATGTCAACATAGATAGGAAAATTTTTGACAAGCCTCCATGCTAGACGAAATGAGGCAGGCAGTGAACGGCAGCTGAGAGAAGAGGAATGAGTTTGCTGCAGGGACCAGCGCCCCTGTGAGTTGTCAATCCTACCCTCTAGAGTTTCCACAACCGCCAAAAGAGCGGCACTAGCTGTGGACGAGTGGCTCAAACAGCCTATGGGAGACAGACACTTCATATTTGAGCAATAACATTGTTATTACTGCAGAACTTAAAAAAAAAATCACAGGCCTCCAGTGGTACTTTTAGATTCATAATTCTTTTAGAGAGTTGCAAGAAAGGATATCTTATGAAGAACTTTAAATTTTCCAAGTGTAAATCTTCACTCTGCTTTCATTGTTACCATTTTTAACAGTGTTCTTCACATCCTTTGACCTACTTATTTATTGATTTTACAAATTTTTCATTTCCTTCCCTTGTATAAAACTTATCTTCTAGTGTATATACTTGCATTGAAGTTACATGATTATTGAGTTACACCCAAATTTTGGTATATCTGATATTTAAAAAATCAATTAAAACATATAAATAAGCAAATGACAGTTTAAATGTTTAGAGCAGTTAATTTGATCATCAGTATGGTAGAATACACATTTCTTTTTTTTTAAAGATTTATTTATTTATTATTATGTATACAGAAGAGGGCACCAGATCTCATTACAGATGGTTGTGAGCCACCATATGGGTGCTGGGAATTGAACTCAGGACCTCTGGAAGAGCAGTCGGTGCTCTTAACCTCTGAGCCATCACTCCAGCCCCCGAATACACATTTCTTAAAGGGATTATTTTTATCTTTCCATGCAGGAGCACTTTAACTGCCTCTGTGAATGTGCACCATATGCATGTCTGGTGTCCAAGAAGTCTAGAAGGTGGCTTCTAATCCCTTAAAACTGTGTTAACACATGTTTGGGAGCTGTTGTGGGGGCTGGGAACTAAAACCAGGTCATCTGCAAGAGCAAGTGCTCTTAACTTCAAAGTCACCTCTTCAGACACGAAGTAATGTATGTGTTATCAGTTATTCTTCATAGAAATATTGATCTGCAAAATATATATTTACACAAATAGATCATGACAACTAAAGGTGTCAGGTTTGATAATCACATAAGATATTGTTGAAACACACACATCAGAAAAGATCTATTAGTGAAATGATTTTCCTACAATTTTTCATCACTTGCATCATATCTCTCAGTCTATGTCAATATAGGATGGAGAATATATCTATTGAGAAGGTGAAAAATTAAGCAATTAATCATTACATACCTGTTTCTTGCTTATAATTTTTATTGCTGAGTTAGAACAATCTAACAAAAAAATCTTTGAAGGGGATGATTTATTACTTCTCAAAGCTTATATGCCTTCATCCAGGAAAGCTGAGGCAGGAACTCAAGGCAGGAACTTACAGGAAAGAATTAAATCAGATACCATGGAGAACTATTGCTTACTGAATCACTCCTCGTGGCTGGCTGCTTTCTTTAGTAACTAATGGCCACTTTCAAAGAGAAAACACTATTCACATTGGATTAGAAATTCCCACACCAAATAGTAATCAAGAAAATGACCTACAGTCTGGTCTGATGAGGGTGTTTTCTCAGTTGAGATTACCTCTTCACAAGTGACTCTAGCATGTGTCAAGTTCACAAAACACTAGACAGCAAACCTGGGGAGTAGTGTAACAATACCGGTTTTCAAGGCCAACAATGTTCTAAGTCACATGGCCCCATTTTGAAGTCCATCTAATTTGATATCAATACCTGTTACCTTTGAATTCTTAGTTTGTGATCAGTCTCCATGGCCGAAGACTCTAGGAAAGTGCCTGTAGACTTCGGCTGAAGTCAACCTTCATAGATGAATACAACAGAGCTCCCACAATGACTCCAGCAGTAAGCTCACATGAACACTTATTCCCTGAATTCAGAGCGACCGACATCCTTGGGCAACTCATAATGAAGATACTATTGGTAAATAAAAACCAAGTCCTCAACTAAAGATACTTTATTACATTATTTCAAATAATAAGTATTGTCTTATATGAGATGATAATGAAATACAAAAATTCAGTAACACTTTCTAAACACTAGACCCTACTGACACTCTTCCATTTCTTACACATAAATCAATTCATAAAGATCAAAATCAGTCCTAGAATTTCTGTCTTCTATATTTAATAATGATTTTCATAACCTTACATAAATACTAAAACAAATGTGAAAAAAACTTAATTAATAGCATATATGCCCCAATATAATATATCATCTTTCCACCTAGCAAAGCCATCTTGATATAATTTCATGTGGAAACATTTACTGAATATTTGAACAAATAGTTCTTGAGACATATTTCTTTTTTTCTTTTTTATATATATTTTTATTTTATAATTAACTTAATTTCACATATCAGCCACAGATTCCCCCGTCCTCCCTCCTCCCATCCCCTAGCCTTGCCCCGAATCCACCCCTCATTCCCACCTCCTCCAAGGCAAGGTCTCCCCTGGGGAGTCAGCCCAGCCTGGTAGACTCAGCCCAGGCAGGTCCAGTGCCCTCCTCCCAACACTAAGGCTGAGCAAAATGTCCCAGCATAGGCCCCAGGCTCCAAAAAGCTAGTCCATGCACCAAGGACAGGTCCCCACTGCCTGGGGACCTCCCAAACAGTTCAAGCTAATCAACTGTCCCACTTATCCAGAATGCCCGGTCCAGTTCCATGGGGGCTCCTCAGCCATTGGTTCACAGTTCATGCATTTCCACTAGTTTGGCTATTTTTCCCTGTACTTTTTCCAATCATGGTCTAAATATCTCTCATGGATGACCCTGTGAAGGAGAAGTAGATGAGATCTATATGAGTGGACTGGGTGTTGGGGGGTGTGTGCCAGAAAGCAAGGAGTGGGGGATGAGAACATAGGGAAATGAGAGGGTCAAGCTGGAACAGGGACAGAGTGGGAGGGCAGGGAGGAAGATACTATGATACTATGATATAGGAGGACATCATGGGAGTAGGAAGAGGCAAGGTGCTGGGGAGGCTCTCAGGAATCCACAAGGTTGACCCTACCTTGATCTGCGGAGAGTGGTCCAGAGGGTACCTGGACCTGTCTACTCTGGTGACCAGCCTAGAAAATAACCTAGCTGTCATCATAGAGCCTTTGTCCAGTGACAGATGGAGGCAGATACAGAGATCCACGGCCAGGCACCAGGCTGAGCTCCGGGAATCCAATTGATGAGAGAGAGGAGGAATACTGCAGGCGAGGGATGTGGAAATCATGATGGTTGGACGTGCAGAGATGACCAGCCACATTAGTAGAAGCCCATGAACTGTGGACTGGCAGCTGTGGAGCTCCCTTTGGATTGGACTAGGCCCTCTAGATACGGAAGATTATTGTTTGGCTCGAACGGTTTTGGGGGCACCCAGGCAGGGGGATCAGGATCTGCCCCTGGTCTATGGGCAGGCTTCTGGAACCCGGTGCCTGTGGTGTGACACCTTGCACAACCTTGGTGCAGTGGGAAGGGACTTGCACTTGCCTAGGCTCAGTGTGCTGGGCTCTGCTGACTCCCCATGGGAGACCTCGATTTGGGGGATGTGGGGATGTGGGGCGGCTTGGGAAGGAGGGCTGGGGGTGGGAGGAGGGAGGAGGGGGGATCTGTGGATAGTATGTGGAGTGAGTAGAAAATTTCCTAATAAAGAAAAATGAAAGAAAAAAAAGTAAATGGAGAGAAATTCAAAGCGATTCCACTAAAATCAGCAATAAGACAAGGCTGTCCACTCTCCCCATACTTATTCAATGTAGTACTTGAAGTTCTAGCCAGAGCAATAAGACAACATAAGGAGATCAAGGGGATACAAATTGGAAAGGAAGCAGTCAAGCTTTCACTATTTGCAGATGACATGATAGCATACATAAGTGACCCCAAAAATTCAGCCAAGGAACTCATACAGCTTATAAACACCTTCAGCAATGTAGCAGGATGCAAGATTAACTCAAAAAAATCAGTATTTCTTATTATACAATGCATAACTGCTCCAAATGGTTTTATAGAATAGTGTTAGTGTTTTAGAATATTAATAGATTCTGTCAAAATTATATTTTTAATCACCAAATGAGGAGTGTGAAGGTTAACCTAAAGTTACTTTTTAATGAAAAGAAATGTGATTTCATCTCAGAAACAGGAAATGACACCAGTAAGCTTTCTAAAATTTTCCTACTATGTCTTTGGAGTTTCTGTTCCTTTCTTGGGATAATTACTGTTATAATTTTAGTCATTAGACTTGTGTTTAAAATATCTTACCTTTCGTTTTTAAATATCTATTTATACATTCTCAAAAGTTCTGATAAAAATTCAAGTTGTTAGTTTTGTTTTGCTTTCAGTTATGTGCCCTTAGTAAGGACAAAACAGCATAGGTTATTACTTGAAAATAATAGTTGAACTGAAAATGTGCATCGTATTTATTAGGTTGTCCCAAGATGAATAACTAGAAATAAGATTAATAACAATTTTCTCTTATATTAAATTGCTATTTTATGTTCTTAATTACTACTCTAAACTAACGTTCATTAATAGTTATCAAAAAATATTATTTATATTCATAGTTCATTTAAAATATTAAAAAGAAGGCAATGTAAAATGACCCTCATGTTAAAAACTACAGGACTGTGTTCTTCAGTATGGTGTGAATGCATACTGTAAAATTAGTACTTTGAACCTCTTCCACTTTAGCCAAGATGTTCCTTGTTCATTAATCCTAAACATCATCAAACTTCATGCCAGGACAAATATTGTGCTAGTTTAGAAATGAGAAAAATGAATTTGAAAGGAAAATAGTTAATTTTCACAAGGTTGAGTAGCAGCTCAATGAAGCAATCAAGAGTATAAAACAATTTCAGGCTTCAACCTCAGTAGAGGACTCTCTAATAAAATTGTACCTACATGGAGTTGATGTCTTCTCAAATCTCTTTGGAATAACCATGATATTTTAAGTGGTATGACATCACTTAAAATAACCTTAGTGTAAATCTTTGATCTTGGCATTTCAGATTGATTTGATTGATGTCCATATGTCACACTTTTACAGCAGATAGAATGTTATCTGTTTCTGAAATGAAATGGGCATCGTTTGGCTGATAGCAACCAGAGAAGAGAAGGGAAAAAAAATTACAATGTTAGTTTAAAGGCAGTTGAGTGCAGTGATTATCATATAATACTGGATCTGGAGATACTCATTGAAAAGGAAATTTATGTTTATATATATATATGTATATGTATATGTATATGTATTTAGTTTAAGCTTAGCATTTGCATGCTAGGCTTAAACTAAAGATCAGGGCTTGACCTTCAAAGTAAGATAGAAGCTAAACAGAAAGTGTTTAGTTCCAATATTACACAGGACAAGTTTGTCATGGAATGAGAAATTGTATTTATGTGCTTTTCATAGGTATATATAATTGTTATCAAAATAGTCGATGTTCTTGATGTTTGAAAAGTTCTTGACAAATCCAAAAGATTAAACTATTTGATAATAAATGAATTACATTTATAGTTATTATCATTTTTTGGTGTGTTTATGTGTGTAGATGCACGTTTTAGGGTACATTTGATTCTGGAGAGAGAGTACTGTGTAACTGTACATGTGGGGTCAAGATATCAATGTTGAATATTTTACTCAATTATTCCTCACATTATTTTTGGTACAGAGTCGCTCATTGAGCTTCAAGCTTACTGACTTTGCTTGACTCGTTGCCTAGCATTTCCCAGGAATCTGCTTGCTACTGCCTTCCCAGGACTAGCATTATAGGCATATGTTACCAAACCCAGCTTATATGTGGGTGCTGGAGATTCAAAATGGAAGTCTTCCTGCATGGAAGCACTTTATTAATTTGGTCATCTACACAGCCCATGTTATTCTTTTTTTCTGTAGTAATTCTTTACACATTAACTAACATATTTTCTTCTATCAAGTAGACATTTGTTCTATAGGTAAATTTTAAACTGAAAGTAGAGAATTATTTCTTAATACTTTACATATATTCATATTTTAATATTTATTTATATGTAGATCTTCTTTGAATGATGGTCATTATGATCATTAAGGTCATCAAACAATGAAGCATTTGAGAAACTATCACTGATAAAAGGATCCCAAGAAAGGATGTAATGAGGTGATTAGGAGGAAATCCCAAATAGAAAGGTGACACTGTGTCTCAGGGGCACTTTGAAATCTTGTGTTACTTGATTATCCTCTCTTTAATCTCATTCCAACATGAGGATAATGTGTTCCGGGAAGTGTTTGCCAAGGAGAATATGGACATGTGAAATAAGTCTAAATACCACTCACAATGCAGGACCAAAAATAGCTGCCTAATGCCAGACAAAGCTCAGTCACAGAGGCTGCAAAAATTTAGTGTAAAAAAGCAAATGTTTGAATTTAATATCATGGATATGTTTGGTGGATTCCTTTGAAATGTATTATAACAGTGTTGCAATAAGCATATGTTATTCAAATCACTGTAGCTTAATATATCCCTATTTGTTATTTATTTAGTCTGTGGGTGTCAATGTTTCTATGTACCACAAGACCAACTTCAAAAAACAAGAAAATTCTCATTTATTTATTTATTTATTTATTTGTTTGTTTGTTTGTTTGTTTTGGTTTTTGAGACAGGATTTTTCTGTGTAGTTTTGGTGCCTGTCCTGGATCTTGCTCTGTAGACCAGGCTGGCCTCGAACTCATAGAGATCTGTCTGGCTGTACCTCATAAATGCTGGGATTAAAGGTGTGAGCCACCACTGCCTGGCCAAAACAAGGAAATTCTATGATCTGAAAACTCCCATTTTAATTGTGTGTAAGTCTTCAAGGAGTTAATAATTCAGAAAAATATGGAGCTGTGATAATTTTTATCATTAAATTTAAGAACATTTAAATGTTTCATCATGAGTCTGTGACACAAATGCTGTTCAGTTTTCATGGCCTTGTCATTTGTGAGGCAGTCCAATCTATTGGATTATAAATGTTGAAATTATATTTCATATGCATGGACTCCTTACATTTCTGTGAATATGAAGATATGTTTTTCTGCAAGCAAGTGATAATGATTACACAGAAAATTGACCATCATAACCTGTAAATGTAGTTCTCCTTGAATGTAAACAATATCTGGCTTGAATTTAAAGACTTCCTTTATTGTTGGCATAGTTTGTACATACCCAACCATTTTATGTATATAGCAAACTGTGCACACACATTTTCATATAGGCATGTTATTATAAGAGTTAATACAAGGAATGTGGACTAGATGGCGATGTAGTCTACAAAGATACAATTTTATCTCAGGATAAATGGATTATGATAGTATTTATGTCTTGAGAAACTCCAATGATCATTATCAGTGTGTTACCCTTATTTAATGTATGAATTTTTTATTATCAAATATATAAGGTATAATCATCTATCTTCCTAAATCATTTAAGAAAACAACAGTTATGTTAAATGGAAAGGAGGTTTAGAAAAAAAGTATTATTGTCTGTATAAATGGAAATATTTTCATAAGTCTATAGTATTCAATAGACTACCATAATGACAGTGTGTTTGGCTGAATAGATAAACCTTTAGACAAATGTTTTCCTTATTTGAATATTTTTCTTCTTTAGATCTGCCTATCTTCATTTGAATGATAAAGGTATATTCTGAGACATTTGATTTATTAAAATGTACAATATAATGCTGTGTTGAATATGCCATAGAATCCATTTACATATTTTACCATTCTCATAGAACCTATATTTTCATATTTCAGCATAAAAGGAAACATTTTTAAAAACCATGGAAACTTCTACCATTTTTAAGCATATGTACTTCTGTTTTCCTGTCTTGGTAACATATTATTTAAGATCACTAGGCCAATGTATATAATTGAAATATTTAATTGCATGCAAAAATGCTACTTTGCTGGGCAGTGGTGATGCACACCTTTAATCCCAGCACAGGCGAGGAGAGCCAGGCAGATCTCTCTGAGTTGGAGGCCAGCCTGGTCTACAGAGCAAGAGCCAGGACAGGCACCAAAACTACGTAGAGAAACCCTGTCTCGAAAAACAAAACAAAACAAAAATGCTACTTTATTTTTCAAAGAAATTGTGTGTGTGTGTGTGTGTGTGTGTGTGTGTGTGTGTGTGTGTTTGTAAGATAGGAAAGCTAGTGCTAGTAAGAACACTGGCTGAGAACCTAGTAGCTATGATATCCAAAGGCTGAATGCTCAGGCACTCCCATTCTGGCACAGAACGCCTGGATGTTTCTTGTAGAGCCCCTGTGCCTCAGACAGCTTTGGAAAACAGAAGGAGCCAGATTCTGATATTAGCAAACCATGCAACAATAGCGGTGGTGGCAGCCATGGAGCAGAGATGTCAACACAAACAGGGAAAAGGAAACTTGCCAGCAGAATGAGCTCACAGCAAGAAGGCCACCAGGTGAAAACAGTCCTTTACCTACACCTCTTTTAACGGGCTCTTCCAAAAGATGTCATCCACATTTAGGGTGGAGGGTCTTCCAACAAGTAGAAAATTCCTTGAAAGTGTTCTCATAGATTTATTTCTCAGTTAAATCCTGCTCCAGCCATGGGAATCATCAAGATGAACCATAAAAGGGGCTTTAATGCCATGTGCTATCATGAATCAGTACATCAAAGACCTGCTTTATTATTATTATTATTATTATTATTATTATTATTTTATTGTTATTATTGAAAATAGGTTCTTCTCTCATACAATATATCCCAACCACAATTTCCTCTCCCTCTATTCCTCCCAACTCTCCCTCCCACCTCCCTTGTCCCCTAGATCCACTCCCCCTTCGTTTCCCTTCAGGAAAAAGCAGGCCTCCAAAAGACAACAACCAGTCATGACAAAACAAGATGCAATAAGAGAAGGCAAAAGCTCTCACATTGGCAAACCAATGGGAGGAAAAGAGTCTGAAGAGCAGGCAAAGGAGTCAGACAGACCTGCTCTGCTCTCACTATCAGGAATTCCACGAAACACCAAGCTAACATCCACAGCATCTATACAGAAAACCTGGTGCAGACCCATGTGCCATGCTAGCTGCTTCAGTCTCTGTGAGCCTCTATGATTCCTGCTTTGTTGATTCAGTGGGCCATTTCTCCTGGTCCTCCTCCCCACTTACTCCTAAAATCTTACCCCATCTTTCAAGGGGTTCCCCATCTCTATGGCAGGGGTAAAGGGGGGGAGGAGAGACACAGTAGAGACTTCCAATTTAGACTATCTCTCCTTATGTTATGCTTTGGATCTCTGTCTGCACCCACTACCGTTTGCTGCCACAGGTAGCCTCTCTGATGACAACTGAATAAGGCACATTCTATGAATATAGCAGAATATCAATAGGAATCATTCTTTTGCCTGTCAAATTTGGATCTACCATAGGTTTCTGGTCTATCCACTCTGGTCCCTGGCCATACAGGCAGTGCAGGGCAGGAGCTTCTTCTCAAGCCTGCCCTCAAGTTAAACCAGACATTGGTTGGCCACTACCACACGCTCTGTGCTACCGTTAACGCAGAACATCTTTCAGGCAGGGAAGGCTGAAGGACAGTGATTTTCTACCTGGGCTTGTGTCCAGGGATCTCTTTCTAGTAGTTTGAAGAGTACCTTCCCGTAGGGAGCTGCGTGTAGCCACGCCTTACAGGTGGCGCTGGTTACCGCCTTCCGCCATCCCAACGGCGAGCACTCCCAGTGGTAAACAATTATAGCTGAGGTTGTGGCTTGCTTGCGCATGCTTGAGTCTATTGGGCAATGCCCATGAGGCGATCTGGGGTTGGCTGCCCAGAGCCTATATAAGGCCGGGAGAGGCTTTGCCTGGGGAATGGATGAAGGGGATGGGATATTTTAGAAGTCAGAAGATTGATCAAGGCCTGAATAAACTGCAAGAAGAAGAGCTCGGTGTTGTGTCCTCCTTGCTGGTCGAGGTGTGCGCGACAACTGGTGGCCTCGTACGGGGAACCCCTCACCAGTGAGCCCAGAACTTCTTGCAATCAGGGGGTATACCAGAAATCCTCAGGTAAAGTGGGGAACCGCGTCTAGAGCGGGGATTGCTCTTCTCTGTAATTAAAGAGAGAGCGGGATTCAAGAGGCCGCAATAAAAGCGGAAAGAAAAAAAAAGAGAAGGAAGGTGAAACTACTAATTTCTAGCTTGAGAACAATTATGGGCGCTATTCGTCACACCCAATTTTTTGGCTCTTAACGAGCTGCTATTCCATGTTACTGGAATCTGTAAGCCTTGAGAGATCTCCTTGGTTTGCAGTTTCTGGGAGTTTAACTACAGCCACCTGGGAAAGGTTAGAAAGAGATCTTGAGTTTGCCACGGAGCAAGGAACATTAAGAAGTGGGGTAAGACCGGTGTGGAAGCTAGTGAGAAGTTGTCTTGGGGATCAGAGATGTAGTGAAGCTGTTGAAAAGGGGCAAACTGCATTAGAAATCTTAAAAGAGGAGAGATCAGAAGGTATAGGGTAGTAATATAGTGTAGGAAAAACTTAGAACTATAGGGTAGTAATATAGTGTAGGAAAAACTTAGAAGTGTAGGGTAGTAATATAGTGTAGGAAAAACTTAGAAGTGTAAGATTGTGTAGAAAAAATTTAAGATAAGTAAGGCAACTAGACAGAAAAACTCTCCAATTTTCTAACTTTGGGGGCTATGAACGCAAACTGGGGGAAAAAATCTATCTTTGGGCTTTACGGGTAGTAAAAAAGCTCTTCTCTGAGCTTATGGGGAAAAAAAAAGTTTCCTATGGAAGCTTTTGTCC
>CABHPH010146353.1:0-30861 GCA_902168325.1 Peromyscus nudipes
GCCGTGGCAGGCCTGGCCATGCTGCTTTGTGGGGGAAAGAGGAAAACTTTAGGACTTTGGACTGGAAAAATCAGTTCAACACTGTAAGCAAGGATTAACAGGCAATCCTAGTAGGAGCTTGGAAGCCAATAGTGCTGAGAGCGATGTGGACTATGGAAGACGCGTGGTTCAAGAGGTTTCGGGGGGAACAACTGGACTAGCAACTGGACAAGAGATTATTCTTGTGGTGTTTTGGCAAAGAATGTGGCTGCTTTCTGCCCTTGTCCTAAAAATCTGCAAGAGACTAAATTGGAGCATTTTGAACTAATTTCATTGGCAGAGATTTCAAGACAGCCTAACGGTGATTCTGTAGGGTAGTTATTAATGAACACTTTTATGCAAATCTACAATGAAAAAGAGCAAGCAGCGCAGGGCAAAAGGACGTTCAAAATACACAGTTTTGGAGGAAAAGAGCACCAGGGAATGTAATGCTGAAGCCAAGTCTTGTGCTCAAAGAAATGAGTAGCTTAAAGAAAGGCCTGATGATAAATGGAATACAGGGAGTGGTACACTCAAGGTGTGAGCCCCCCACCCTGCTAATCCAGAAATCTGTAAAAAAGAAAAGGCTTAAAGAATTATCTGTCCCTAAAGAGCAACAATAAAGAAAAGCTTATGCAAATATAATTCAAGGAGGGGGCCAATATTCCATCCCCAGCAGGCAGCATCAGCCATGTGGTTCTAGCTTTAGAGTCACGTTGTAGAATCTTCTTCCTTGGTAAAGGAAATCGGCTAAGGCCAGGCATATGTCAGGGGTGTCCCTGTATGGAAGCCTGGAGAGGACATTGCCTGAAGCTGCGAAGATGAAGACTAGATTTTGTTGGGGACCCCAAGATGTTGGAGGTGCCAGAGCCATGGAATATCTACCAGGGAACGCTGCATGCAGGGAGTGGAACCAGGCCGAAAGAGAAGAGAATGCTGCAGTCATTAAGAAGGAATGGGATAGATATTTGAGGAGCCATATAAGCCCTTTGACATGAGACATAGAGTTACAGGATTTAGAGTTTGCCCGGGTTGGTTTTGGTCTTGCTTTGGTCCAGTATCTCCTCACTGTGCCCCTATTCCTCCCTTTTGTAATGTTAATGTATATGCCACTGTATGTGCAAAGTATTTAATTTGTTTTTTGCTTTTGGTTTTACAAGGGGTTACAATTAAGAGATTGCCTTGGGTGTCAGAAGGGACTTCGAACTTGTAAAGTTTTAAGACTGTAAGATTGGCGGAAGTGGGTGTTAGAAGTTGAGCCAAATGCATTTTGTACTAGGATATGACTATAAACCTATAGGGGCTAGGAAATAGAATGTGGCGGTGTAAATGAGAATGGTCTCCACAAGGCTCATATATTTGAATGTTTGCTCCCTGGTTGATGGGACTATTTTAAGAAGGATTAGGAGATATGGCCTTATTGAAGGAGGTATGTCACTGGGTGGGCTTTGAGGATTTCAAAAGAACATACCAGGCCCAACACCATTCCACTCTCTTCCTTGTGCTTATGGATCAGATGTAAGTACTCAGCTATGGCTCCAACTCCATGCCTGCTTGCTTGCCATGTTTCACACCATGATGGTCATAGACTCTAACCCTCTGGAGCTCTGAGACTCAAATTAAATGTTTCCTTTTATAAGTTGTCATGTCACAGCAATAGAAAAGTAACTAAGACAGGATTGAAAATTTTTTATCCCTGTAGCAAGCTAACAGTGATGCCTGCAGAATATAAGAAGTCAAAGCCAAAGACTCTGTCGTCCACAGCGACAGCATCAGTCAGTGGGCAATACAGCAGGCCCTTTGTCCCATAAACGTTACATTAGAGGAACAGCGTCTGAGCATGGAGTCCTCATTAAGGCCAGGAAGCTTGTCTGGCCTTTGTCCAAGAGGAACTCTGCATCTGCACTATGTAGGACACACCTGTACTATGCTGGACACACCTGGCCTTTGCTCCGCAGAGAAATGATCGCTACTTCCAGAAATTCTATTATAAAGACACTCTCAAAGAGGTATCTTGGAACAAAGAAGAGTCCCTCTGCTGCACAGGAATGCAAAAATGTGAGAAAACTATGAAGAAAAAAAAAAAAGAAATGTCTCCCAATAATAAACATTGTTGGGAACTCTTGGGAGGGGCAAGCACCATATCTTTAAGCGATGCCTGAAAATTTTCTGGAAGAGGCAACTATTAAAGGGCTACTTCCATGATAATAAAAGCCAGATGATTATCAAACATAGAAATGATAATGGTTTAAGAAATATTTTAAAAATCATGTTTAATATCACAACAGAATTCCTGGTGTTTCTATGGGAAAAACAGCCTGTACCAGCAAGGAAATAGGACCTAAGGGAGAGAGTACCAGGGTGCACGTGAGAACTGAAGGCCTCACTTGAGGGAGATGGTTCAGTGGGTACATACTTGTTTCACAAGCATGAAGATCTGAGTTTGGATCCTCAGCAGCCATTTAAAGCTGAATATGATAGCATTTGTCTGCAAACTCAGCAATGGGGTACAGGTTTGAAGTCTGGAGGATACCTGAAGCTTGCTAGCCAGCCAGTCTCCAGAAAAATTCAAACTCCAGAAGATTAAGGTGAGAACTAACCACTTCTAGGACTAGTCCCCAAATCGTGTTTCAAGTGGATATTTAAACGTGGGTTTGGTATAAGGATTGGTATTAGGGAAGTTACAAGGAAACAAAGTGGATTGCCCAAGGTCAGAGAGCTGGTCAGCAGAGAAAGCAGAGTCAAAACCCAGGCTGCCTGCTTCCTAAGCCTCTTGCACTTCCACTTCCGTGTGGCACCCAGAAGCAATCTGTTCACTGTCATTACTGATTTAAAATTTAAATCAGACAAAAAACATAGCACAATTTCATTTACCAATGGATACACTAAGTGCTGTTTTAATTTCTTGTTCTTACTAAAGTTTCCACTACTACATATATACCCCAAAATGAGATTAGGTTGTTTCTTCTGAAGAACTGCACTTAATATTTTACTGCATTGATACCTAACAGATTAGAAATATACTCTGGCAATGCAGTGACACTGAGTGGTCGGCCTGATCTCATAGGGATAGAAATGCTCACAGCAATGAGATCAAGGAAACAAGGCTCTTTGACATCCTATAACCAACTCCTTCCTCTTACAACAACAAAATCTGAGAGCCACAGGAGACAAGAGGCTTGCTCAATGTCTTCTCACTATCAGCAATGCCATGACTACACTCCAGGTGCCAACAGCCTGGATGATCTTCTTTCAGTTAATTCTGGTACCCTGTTTCTGGGGATTTTGTTAGTTTTACAAAACATGTTAGAATTCATTGCCTCCCTATCTCCAGAGCGGGGTTGGAATATAGCCAGGAAGGCTGATGCCTATCACAATATATCTGCATCTGCAACCTTTTAAAGTCAAACACAGCAAACAAGCAGTGACTTGTGTGACTGGATGTGCCTGGACCACCCAACACTGGCAGGCCAACAGACACAGTTGCGAAGAAGACCAGATGCCATGGCTCCTGCTCCAAGGCAAGCAAAATGGGAGGGATCACAGGTCTACACACTGCATGTACTCAGCAGGGTCAAGTATATACTCACGTCTCCAGGTGAAAGGACACGATACAGACATGAGAGGCAAGATAGGCCTACTTCTCAAGCCTACCCTTGGAGTCCTTGAGAGCATTACCTCACCTTTCCATACTCCTCTCCCAAGGTTCCCAACACTGGCACTCTACTGCTTTGGCAACAAAACATTAATATCAAATACTGAACCTCCTAGAACTCATGAGAAGCAGTTCTCAACCCATAGGTTGCAACCCCTTTGGGGACCACATATCAGATATTCTGTTTATCAGATATTGACATCACAACTCATAACAGTAGCAAAATCACAGTGATAAAGTAGCAATAAAATAATTTTATGGTTGAGGGCCAACACAACATGAGGAACTGTATTAAAGGGTCACAGCATTAGAAAGGTTGAGAACCACTGCTCACGAGGCAAGTAGTCCATGTGTGGTTTCCCAAACACCTTGGACACTCAGGTTCTTTCTACAGCACTCTACCTATTCAGGCTCTGTTTTAAAATACCACTTCATGCAGCATGTTTGCCTGAGCAGAAGACACAGCATAGAGATTTCACGGAGGAGAAAGAAGTAAGGGATAGATGCATTGGGAGAAGAGCTTATAGGGTGGTGACACCACCTCCCCTTCTGACAGCACTAATCCTGTACAGAAGATTCCCACTTAGCTCTCCAAGGTCACATTTCCAAATGCCATTACCTTGGAGCATAGATTTTCACCATGTGTATTTTATAGCGACACAAACATTCAATCTACAACAGAAACACTTTCTCTTAAAGAAGGTCATTGCCTTATGACCTTACTACTTGGGCAGCAAATCTTTTTCATGGATTCTTTCCTCAGTAAACAGTTACTGGTGACCCATGGACACTGTGCCAGGTACTAAAGCCAAAGCCTCTCAAAGTGTTACTAGTCCTACTTACATTTTGCCTCGTTTCTAGAGAACCAGATGTCAAGCACAGAGGAAGTCTGCATCATTGTCTCCAGAAATTCCTTGGCTCTTGACCTTCACATATAACATAATTTTGACATTTGCTCTACTTGAAACCATGCTTTGAGCTAGATGATCTATGGAAACATCAGGTCCCCAGGAAACAGAGCAGCATGGAATCCTCATGGATGACATCACTCTTGGACATGTGTTTTCCCTAGCAAGTCATTTATTCCATTAGAAATTTCATAACAACTTGCATTTGATCTTTCTATCACAGACGTCATTGAAAAGATTACAGGACATCTTTTTTTTATAAACAAACATTATGCTGGAAAGTAAAGAAGGCAAAATGGAAGGAGCTATAAATAGACAGGAAATATAGGTTTCCAGAAAAATCTGGGTGTCTTATAAATGGGACCACCAGTATGACAAGACTCTATTTATCTGTACATAGAAAGTAAGTCACGGTAGGACTCACATCCTCTCAAACACCCAAAGGCTCCCTCTAGCACTGCAAGCTCATGGGATAGAATTTAAGATTCCCCTCAGCTTTCACGGAACCCGGGACTGAAAGCAAGCCTCTACCACATCATCCCAGAATGCTTGACATTTCCTGCCGCTATCCTTTATTCACTACTCCCAGACCTCCTCAAGCCTGCTGCCCTGAGAGTCAGAAGATAGCTCAGTTGGTAAAGTGTGCAAAATCACAAGTACCTGAGTTCAGTCCCACCCCCCACCCCCAGCCCCCCACCCCCGGCACCCACATGAAAGCCTTTCATGGCAGCACACAGCATAATCCCAGGGATAGGAGCAGAGACAGGAGTATCCACAGCACTTTCTATCCAGCCACTCTAACCAAATTGGTTCGTTCTAGGTTAAGTGAAAGACCCTGTCTCAAAATGGGAGGTGGAAAGCAATTGAGGAATGCACCTGACATTAACTTCTGGTGCGCACAAACACACACACACACACACACACACACACACACACACACACACACACAAACACAAAAAAACCTGAAAAGTGAAAATACATGTACATGTAAATATATCCATATGAGAAAAAGTATCTTCTTCTACCTTTGTGCGTGTGTGTGTGTGTGTATGTGTATGTGTGTGCACGTGTGTGTGTGTGTGTGTGTGTGTGTGTGTGTGTGTGCATGTGTGTATTTCTAGGGATGGACCCAGGGCCTCATACATGCTAGGCAAGTGCTCTACCATCTGGCTCCATCCCCATCCCTTACTTATACCAGCATTATTCATAATAGAAAAATTCTAGAAGCTACTATGTTGTCCATCAAATGAATAAACACAGGCTACACATTGTTGTGAGACATTTGTAGATTGTATGAAGATTATATTGCTGTGATTGGTTTAATTAAGAGCTGAATGAATGGGTTGGAGAGACAGTTAACTTAACTCAGCAGTTAAGAGCACTGGCTGCTCATCCTGAGTTCAATTCCCAGCAGCCACATGGTGTCTCACAACTATCTGTAATGAGATCTGGTGCCCTCTTCTGCTTGCAGGCAAATATACAGGCAGAATATTGTATACATAATAAATAAAATAAATCTTATATCCAGACAACCTGGGTTACATCATCTTTAAGAACCTGTGTCAGTATCAATGACATTTCTGTGACATTGGTTTAACTTATTAGTATTAGACTATCCACTGTTTCTTTGTGCCATCAATGTTAATATTAATATATTTGCTGTATGATAAAACAATAAAATATCAGATTGAAAGGAAAAAATATTTTTTAAAAAAAGAGCTGAATGGTCAATAGCTAGGAAGGAGGTATAGGTGAGACTTTCTGGCAGAGAGAGGAAGTAGGAGGAGATAATCAAGATACAGAGAGGATGCCAACAAGACATGAGAGTAGGACATACTAAATGAAAGAATGGTAAAACATAGATTAATAAAAACAGGTTAATTTAAGTTATAAGAGCTAATGGAACAAGCCTAAGATAAGGCTAAGCTTTCATGATTAATAATAAGTCTCCATGTCGTTATTTGGGAGCTGGCTGATGGGACAGAAAAAGACTCATTACAAAACATGCATACTTACATAGGAAAATAACAAACTGCTGGTAATATGCAACATGGATGGATCTCAAATGCATTGCGCCAAGTGAGAAAAAGTAAGACACAAAGGCATGAATACTACATATGATTTCATTTTTTTGAAACCTCAGAACTAGCAAAATGAAAGGGAAAGTAATCAAAGAAAGGATAAGAGAGGAACCATGATAAAGAATAGAATGAAACCTTAGCATGTGGTGGAAATGTCCTATATCATAATTATGGGATAGTTACAGGACTGTGTACATTTTATGGTAGATTAACTCTTCTGGGACAGTGCTAACTTTTGCCCTCCTCTGAACCCAGGATGAACTCTTCTCCTCCCCTTGGATATGATGGCCCTAGGTTCTCCAGCCTTTGTCCTTAGATGAGAATTCCACTGTTGGCTCCTATGGTTCTAAGACCTTTAGAATTGGACTGAGCCATACCACCCACCTTCCTCATTCTCCAGTTTTCAAATGGTATATATAGGATTCAGCTTCTGTAAATGTGTGAACAAATTCCCCTAATAGGCTCCTCAAAAAGCTAGAAATAGAACTACCACTCTTTGACATATGCCTGAAGAGTGCCTTACTGCAGAGATACTTACTCATCCATGTTTCCTGCTGCCCTTTTCACAATAGCCAAGAACTGGAAACACCTAGATGCCCATCAACTGGTGAATGAATAATAAAAAGCATGGCACATTACACAGTGGAATATTACTTATCTGTTAACAAAACTGAACAACTTGAATTTTTGAATTTTGAAGATTATTCTCAAATTCATCAATATTGGGCAGTTTGTTTCCAGACTACAACCCACAGCTCCAGTGAAGCTAGCTAACAAGGAGGATCCAACAAGGGATGCATGGATCACTCTGGGAAGGGGAAATAGATGAGATCTCCATGAGTAAACTGGGGATGGGGGGGGGAGGGAGGGTAGGGATGGGGGATGAGAACATGAGGGAATGGAATGGTCGAGCTGGAACAGGGATGGAGTGGGAGAGCAATGAAAGAGATACCATGATAGAGGGAGATATCATGGGGATAGGGAGAAACCGGGTACTAGGGAAGTTTCCAGGAATCTACAAGGAAGACCCCATCTTAGACTACTGGCAATAATGGAGAGGGTGCCTGAACAGGATTACCCCAGTTATCAGTGAATACCCTAACTGTCATCATAGAGCCTTTCTCTAGTAACTGATGGAAGCAGATGCAGAGATCCATAGCCAAACATCAGGCTGAGCTCCAGGAGTCCAGTCAAAGAGAGAGAAAAGGGATTCTATGAGCAAGGGGCATCAAGATCATGATGGGGAAACCTACAGAGGCAACCAAACCAAACTAGAGAGAGCTCATGAAATTTAGACCAATACCTGTGGAGCCTCCAGGGGACTGGACTAGGCCCTCTGCATAAGCGAAACAGTTATATAGCTTGATCTGCTTAAGGGGCCCCCTGTAGTAGGATCAGGATCCTTCCCTGGTGCATGAGCTGACTTTTTGGAGCCCACTACTTATGGTGGGACAGCTTGCACAGCCTTGAGGCAAGGAGAGGTGCTTGGACTTGCCTCTGCTGAATGTACCAGGCTCTGCTGACTCCCCATGGGAGGCCTTACCTTCTTGTAGGAGGGAATAGGGGGTGGGTTGGGAGGAGGAAGGGTGGAGGGGCGGGAGGAGGGAAGAGGAGAATCTGTGGTTGGCATGTAAAATGAATAAAAAATTTCTTAATTAAAAAAAGAAATTGAATGTTTTTAAAGATTTTTTTTATCTATGTGTATGTGTGTTCGCACAATGGTGCCAACAAAGGTCAGAAGATGTCACCTATCCCATAATACTGCACTTACAGGTGAACTACCTGACATGGGTCCTGTGAACTGAACCTGGGTCCTTTGCAAGAGCAGCAAACTCTCTCTCTTAACTGCTGCGCCATCTCTGCAACCCAACAAATCCTTTTATTTTCATGACTGGCCCTTGGAGTTCAGCTTTCTGTGTGTCTTTTGCAGTGAGCTACAGTTTAAGAAGTATTATATCAATGCATACACTCTATTCTAGTAGATATTTCTTGATGACCAGTTTTACATGACTGACCTGAGAAAACTTAGATAAGATTATTGTTCTGTTATTATTTTATCATAAAGCACCCTAAATAACTTCATATTGCCAAAATTTTCCTAGAGGGGAAAGGGAGTAACTGCAAATTTCCGCTGAGATTGCTATGTAATAACAAACAAGGGCTGCAAAGGACATCCCTATTTAATTTCCTGAAACAGAAACAGTTTCTGGAAACAGTTTCTGAATTTAGAACTGGGTCAAGGGAACAGATTAGCCTCTAAACAACCATAAAAATGAGTCAATCAACAAAGGATACTCTTCAGGAATGTGTTTACCTACTTACTATTTGGGGGGATCATAACCAACAATAAAATCTTCCACATGGTCCCCTATTTATTAATAAAAGTTAGAAATGTCTCTAACATCTCTATTTCATGGTTATCAACAATCTGAAAATCAGTGATTCGAATTTTACTCTATCTCCTTTACACAGGCTACATTATTACACACCAAAAGGCTCCAATGTAGTTCATGAAAAAAATCTCTCTCATAACAATCTTTGTTTTTTCAACTCCCTTCTTTTGTTCAAGAATAACAGCATGGATGTTTTGGATGAAATTGTCAGCTGAATAGTTTAATTTTTTAATTTTTTTTTTACTTTTTCTGTTTTAGGAATTACAATACAATTGCATTTCTCCCTTCCCTTTCCTTCCTTCAAACCCTGCTATATATCCATCCTTGCTCTCATTCAAATTCATGGCCTCTTTTATTGTTGATGCATGCATATATGTATATGTATATGTGTATGTATATGTGTGTATGTATATGTATATGTATAGGTATAGGTATATGTGTATGTGTATGTATATGTATATACATATATATTCTTAAGCATAATCTGCTCAATGTGTATAATTTTACTCTATGTATATTTTCAGGGCCAACCGTTTGGTATTAGATAACCAATTCGTGTGCCCTTCCCTGGAGAAGAGTAATTTCTTCCATTCTCAGAATTCCTTACCTGCCTGCAGTTCTTTGTGTAGGGTTGAGGCCTTGTGGTCTTTCTCCCACACATTTTGGTGAGTCTATTGGTGTCATGCTTGTTCAGCTCATGTTTAAGCGGCCATGTTGGTGAGACTTTAAGTGTATAGCTTCTGACATGCCTAGAAAACAATCTCACAGAAAACTCTCTGCTCCTCTGGCCCTCACAGTCTTTCTCCCCTCTCTTCCACAATTATCCTGAGCCTTAGGTGCAGGAGTTGTGTTGTAGATGTACCAATTGAGATTGGGCTTCACAATTCTCTATTTTGATTAGTTGTGATTTTATTTGATGATCTCTGTCTTTCATAAATAGAAGTTTCCTTGATGAATACTGAGGACTACACTTATCTGTTGTTTTAAGGACAAATATTTAGAATGTAGTTGGGGATTATGCCAGTTTAGTAAAGTGGCAGTTGTAGGTTCTCTTTCAAGATCTGTTACTTCACCTTCAGTCTTGGGTAGTTGGCTAAGTTTCCAGTGCCAGGTATGATTTCCTCTTGTTGAATGGATCTTAAGTTCAATTAGAGAGGTGTTGGTTACCACTAGGATATGTGTGCCACTACTGCATCCTTAAGGCTACTGCTTCATGCTTGTTGTTGATGTGGTTCATATCTGGGTAGGAATGTTGGTTGCATGGAGTCTTCTGGTATCATAAAAGGTAGTCGTTGGAGAGGAGGCTTTCAATCTACCAGAATTTTGAAGAAGAACTACAACAAACACTTCTTAAAATTTTCAACAACAAAATAGAAACATAAGATGCATTTAAAAACTCCTATAAAGTCACCATTACTCTAAAACCAACAACAGGTAAATATAATTAAGAAAAAAATTATAGGTCAATATCCTTGATAAATATAGATGTAAAAAATTCAATAAAATATTTATAAACCAAATACAGGCATATATCAAAAACTGCATCCACCACAATCAAGTTGCTTTTATCTTAGAGATGCAGGGAAGGTCCAACATACACAAGTCAATAAACATAATCAATAGTATAAATGGACTTAAAGGCCAATATCATATAATCATCTCAATCGAGATGTAAAAAGCCTTTGATAAAATCCAACATGCCTTCATGATAAAAGTCCAAAGAGAGAATGATTGGAGGAAACATATTGCAACATAATAAAGGCTATATATGACAAATACATATCCAGTATTATCCTAAATGGAGAAAACCTTAAAGCAATCCTATTAAAATAAAGAATGAGACAGTGTTGTTCACTATCCTCACTCACTCCTTTTCAATATGGTGTTTGAAATACTAGCTAGAGCAATAAGACAAGAGAATGAAATTAAAGGGATACAAATAGGAATAGAAGAAGTCAAATTATCCCTATTTGCAGATGATATGATACGATATGATGATATGATATTCCAAAATTTCCACCAGAAAGTTTCTGAAAGTGTTCAACAATTTCAGCAGAGTGGCAGGATACAAAAACTACTTAGATGAATCAGTAACCTTTCTATACAACAACCACAAACACACTGAGAAATAGATCATTGAAATACTCCTATTTACAATAGTCTCAAAGTAAAATATCTTGGGATAAACCTAACCAAGGAGGTGAAAGATCTAAATGAAAACTTCATATCTCTGAGGAAAACACTAGAAAATGGAAAGACCTTCCATGCTCATGGATTGGTAGAATTAATATTGTAAAAATGATCATCTTACAACGATATACAGATTCAGTGCAAACAAAATCCCCACAACACTCTTAATAAAATAGAAAAAATACTAAAATTTATAAGGAATCACAAAAAAAACCCTGGACAGCCAAAGCAATCCTGATTATTCCAGCATCCTGGGTCTCTATTGCAACATAGGCTTCCCCTTCACAGATCCATTCAATATAACCTTTCAGGGCCTCTTTTCAGTAAATCTGACCCTGCCATGCACTGCCTCACTTAAGTAGATTCCTAGAATCTTGGCTCATTCCTTTTCAACCTCATTCATATATTTTATATAACAACAACCAAAAAAAGCCAGCATCATGTGGACAATGCTTTCAAGTTCTGTTACCAGATTGGAAAATATCTGACTCCCTTCTATAACAGCTCTGGTAGCTTTTTTGTGGAGAAATCTAAGAAAAGACTTCCTTAAAAAGTTGGTTTTAAGGAGAGAACTCCTTCAGCAGCATTCTTAATTCAGGCTTTCCTTTCAAGAGCGTATATTTTCCTCCCTTGGTGGGGTGGGATCTTGACTTTGGGGCACCATGCTTAGTGTTCTGAAGGGTTCCCTTCTATGATGCTACTATCTTAAAATAATTATAGCCATTTTTCTCAGCATCTGCTGAGAAACCTAAACATGCTCAAGTCCTCTTCCTCCTCACCCAATTACATTTTTCATCTTTCTGTACCATTTGTTGCTCTCTCTCACTGTTGGCCTGAATGAGAACAGTGTGCAACAGCCATACCACAGTCTGAATGTGTTTTTGTCTTTAAAATTCCTGACAAACAAATCAGTCCATTACTTTTTGATTTAGCCTTACTCAAGTCCTCAGGACACAGGCAGAATGCAGTTTGATTCTTCATCAAAACATCACATGAAAGCCCATCCCACTTCCTAACAGAGACCTTCTTTGCCTCTGAAACCTCCTGAGTTGGGCTTCCATGTCAGCATTTCTGTCAGCATCCTGGTCTTCTGAGCTCTTATTAGGATGCTCCTTTCAGCTCAGCTTACACAATCCTAGCACTTTTCTAGCACATATTTCCAAACTCTTCCACAATCTTTGTGCAAACCAGTTTCAAGCACATAAGAACCACATGGTCAGGTTTATTACAGCAGTGGCCCTAGTCCTGGGGACCAATTTTTATATAGCAGTCACCTTTCTAGTTTCTTTGAGAAAAGCAACTTAAGGAAGGAAGGCTTTATATTGACTCAGCATTTCAGGGTGTAGCCCATCATGGTATGGAAGGCATGGTGGTAGCTATCTGTGCTATCAGTAGTCTGAGGTGGCTGGAGGATGCACAAGCAGAAAGGAAGATGCAGGGAGATGACTGCTGATGCTCAGCTTTCTGCTTTTGTTTTTTCCAATGTGAGACACCAACCAATGTGATGGTGTCACCTACATTCTTGCCAGTTCTTCACCCTCAGTAAAGCTGTTCTGGAAATGCCCTTACAGGCATGCCCAGGTGTATATTTCCATGGCAATTTAAATCTAGTCAAGTTGACAATAAGACTATCACATATAACATATATGAAACTTGACTCAAGGCCAAGCATAGTGGCTCATATATGAATATCCCCAGAATTTGGAAAACCAAAGGCAGAATATTGGTCTGGGCAAATATTTTTTCCACTATAATACCAAAAGCAAGGCAACAGAAGCAAAAATTAGAGTGATGGGGATATATTAAAAGGTGTACACATAGTAAAGAAAAATCCACATAGTATAGAGATAACTTATGGTGTGGGAAACTACTTGCAAACACCTGATAAGAAGTTAATATCCAAAATATGTAAGAAACTCAACCCAACAATAAAAACATAAAAGTCTATGGAGATGATGGTGGCACATATCTTTAATCCTAGCACTAGGGAGGCAAAGGCAGAGGCAAAGACAAGCTGATCGCTGAGTTCTGAGTTCAAGGCCACCCTGGTCTACAAAGCAAATTCCAGGACAGCCAGGGCGACTGACACTGAGAGAAACATTTAATAATTGGGACCTCCTGAAACTGAGAAGCTTCTGTAAGGCAAAGGACGTGGTCAATAAGGCAAAATGGCGGCCTACAGAATGGGAAAAGATCTTCAACAACCCCACATCTGACAGAGGACTGATCTCCACAATATATAAAGAACTCAAGAAACTAGACCTCAAAAAAACAAGTAATCCAATTTAAAAATGGGGTACAGATCTAAAAAGAGAATTCTCAACAGAAGAATCTCAAATGGCCAGAAGACATTTAAGGAACTGCTCAACATCCTTAGTCATCAGGGAAATGCAAATCAAAATGACACTGAGATACCATCTTACACCTGTCAGAATGGCTAAGAGCAAAAACACTGATGAGGGCTTATGTTGGAGAGGAAATGGAGTAAGGGAATACTCCTCCACTGTTGGTGGGAGTGCAAACTTGTACAGCCATTTTGGAAATCAGTATGGTGGTTTATCAGAAAATTAGGAATCAACCTACCTCAAAACCCAGCAATACCACTCTTGGGCATATACCCAAAAGATGCTCAACCATACCACAAGGACATTTACTCAACCATGTTCATAGCAGCATTATTTGTAATAGCCAGAACCTAAAAACAACCTAGATGCCCCTCAACAAAAGAATGGAGAAAAAATGCACATATTCAAAATGGAGTGTTACTTAGTAGTTAAAAAAAGACAATGACATCATGAAATTTGTAGGCAAATGGATGGAACTAGAAAAAAATCATCCTGAGTGAGGTAACCCAGACCCAGAAAGACAAACATGGTATGTACTCACTCGTAAGTGGATATTAGATGCAAAGCAAAAGATAACCAGGCTACAATCCACAACCCCAGGAAAGCTAGGTAAAAAGGAGGGTCCTAAGAGGGTCACACATGGATAGTCCCAAGATGGGGAAATGGCTAAGTCCTCGTGGGTAAACTAGGAGGTGGGTAGAGGGGAGCGAAAGGGGAGTAGGGACGTGAGGGAATGAGATGGCTTGAGTTGGGGGAGAGACGGAGAGGGAGAGCAATGAAAGAGATACCTTGACAGAGAGAACTATTATGGGTTTAGGGAGAAACTTGGTACTGGGGAAATCACCAGGAACCCACAAGGATGACCCCAGCTAAGACTCCTAGCAATGGTGGAGAGGGTGCCTGAACTAGCCTTCACCTGTAGTCAGATTGGTGAGTACTCTAATTACCATCAAAGAACCTACATCCAGTGACTGATGGAAGCAGATGCAAAGACCCACAGCTAAGCACTTGCTTGAGCTCCTGGAGTTCAGTTGAAGAGAGGGAGGAGGTATCCTAAGCAAGGTAGGTCAAGCTCATGATGGGGAAAACCACAGAGATAGCTGACCCAAGCTAGTGGGAGCTCGTGGACTTTGGATTGACAGCTAGGGAACCTGTATGGGAGCCAAACTAGGCCCTCTGAATGTGGGTAACAGTTGTGTGGCTTAATCTGTTTGTGGGGCCACTGGCAGAGGGACCAGGACTTATCCCTGGTACAAGAACTAGCTTTTTTAGAGCCCATTCCCTATGGTGGGATGCCTTGCTCAGTAAGGATCTAAAGGGGAAGGGCTTTGTCCTGCCCCAACTTGGTATGCTAGCCTGTGTTGACTACCCAAGAGAGGCCTTACCCTCTATGCGGAGTGGATGGGGGGTGGGGAGAGAGCGAGAAAAGGGCAGGGAGGGGGAACTGTGGTTGGTACATAAAATGAAAAAAAATAATAACATAAAATGTTAAAAAAAAAAAGCCAAATACATAAATAAATGTCTGATTAAAAATTGAACAATAGGGGTCATAGAGATGGCTCCGAAGTTAAGAGCACTGGCTGCTCTTGCAGAGGACCTGGGTTCAATGCCCAGCAACCACATGGTGACTCACAACTGTTGGGTCCAAAGGCAACTCCAGTTCCTCAAACTCCAAAAGGCAGTGCATATGTCCAGAAATGACAGTTTTGGCCTAGCACAGACTGGACTATTGAGGGATTTCTGGCAGTCAGACAAAAGTCAGCATTTGTCAGGAACTTGTGAAGTGGGTTTTCTGTCTCCAAAATGAGACATTTCCCTTGCCTTTGGCAAAAGAACATATGGCTCTCCACTGACATAGGACTGTGGTGACCATCAGTATATCAAAGTTCACGCTAGTCTATGGGCTCCTATGCTCCCTTCTCACAAGGAAATACCTGGGATACATTTCAGAGCTCCCACACTAGCCTCCTAGCCCTTCTCACCTCGGATCTTCACTCTTTTCATACTCCCTGCCCATATTCTCTCCCTTGCTATCCTGCCGTCTCCAGTATTCTCCATCTTGCTATATTCTATTCCTGCTTCCCTAGTCCTGGCCATGTTCAGTCTGTGTTTCTTTCTCTCTGCTCTGGACTCTTCCAAATGCCTCTCGCTGTTCTTTCTCTATTATTTACAATAAAAAACCTCCCCCTAAAGTTTCTTTACTGCACACCTTTTATACAAGAACAATCTGTAACTCCAGTCTCAATGGATCCCACATCCCCTTCTGGCTTTTGGGGCATTGCACACCCACGTGGTAAATGACATACATACAAGCAAAGCACTCATACACGTAAAAATATTTTTTTAATTGAGAAAAGACTTGAATAATAAGCATTTCTCAGAGGACAAACAGCTATACTATAAAGTGCTTGGCAATACTAATCATAAAACTACATGATATGTTTCATGCATGTTGGGATAATGGCTATCAAAATATGAAAAGGTAGGTGTTGGTAAAGATGAGCAGAAAGGGGAAAATGCATTCCATTGATGGGGATGTAAACTAATATGACTGTTATGGGAAACAATATACTATTATGGGGTACCTGAAAAGAAAAATTCCCAAGATGCCTGATTAAGTCATATAGGGTCTTTATTTACCACCAATGGGGCTGTCTCAGGCAGAGTAGCAGGAAGCAGCCTTGATCTCCAGTTTGTTAAAGTTTTTAAAGGCAAAAGTTGCAATTGTGACTTATACAAAATGGCAGCTCTGGATATTTGCAGTAAGCAAGCATTATTTATAGAAGCAGAGAGAGAGCAGTAAGTGGCTAGGTAGCTCTCATAGCCTTTAGGTCAGGAACATATTTTATAGGAATTTATGGCTGGTCTAGAGACCAGTTTACTCAAAATGGTTTTAGCAATTAAAGTATTCTTAGG
Source organism: Peromyscus nudipes (assembly GCA_902168325.1). Lineage (NCBI taxonomy): Eukaryota > Metazoa > Chordata > Mammalia > Rodentia > Cricetidae > Peromyscus > Peromyscus nudipes. The sequence goes on from CABHPH010146353.1 coordinate 16,507, forward strand.
AATACTTTCATGAGATGGCATAACTATAGTTCAGTAGACCACAGCACACCCCACTTCTATGAGAATGAGTTGGATCATAGACTAATAATCCAGGGAATTTAATTTTAGGGTCAATGGTATCTATAGCTGTTGTAGAATATTAGTTGAAGATGTGTTACATTTGTTTATTCTAAGAAACATTTGTTTAATGATGCAAAGATGTGTTGCATTCTTTTATGTTGCATTTGTTTAACTCCGTGAAGCTGTGTTACTTTGCCTGTTTAAAACATGATTGGTCTAATAAAGAGCTGAACAACCAATAGCTAGACAGGAGAAATAATGGACTGTCAGGCAGAGAGAATAAATATGGGGGAGAAATCTTGGAAGAAAAGATTGATAATTGAGAAAAGGAGGAGGAGAGGAAGACATCAGGGGCCAGACATCCAGCTACAGCAAGTCATGGAGTAAGAAGTAAAGAAAAGTATATAGAATATAGAAAGATAAAAGCCCAGAGGCAAAGGTAGATGGATAATTTAAGTTAATAAAAGCTGGCTAGAAATAAGCCAAGCTGAGGATGGGCATTCACAAGAAAGAATAAGTATCCGTGTGATTATTTGGGAGCTGGGTGGTGGGCCCCACCCCCTGCAAAGAGTAAAAAGTAAAAACAACCAACAACATATGGTGTCTTTTTCTTTTAATTGGCTAGGAAGAATACAAAAGGGTAGACACTGACATTCCTGAACGAGCATTGGGATGCATAAAACAGGAAGACAAAGAAAAACAAACACCTGCATTATCCAGGTAAAACTTGGTAACCATGAAGTAAGTCATTCAGTCAGATCCCAGCCCCTATCTTGAGTAGCCCTTTCTGTAAGGTTTTGTAATTCTCTGATTTTTAACAGGCACTTGTAATGCTAAAGGAGCTGGAGGCCAGCATGAGCCTTTGTATGCTTATAGGCACAATAGGTAGCTACCTCTTCCTTCTGCCAGAGATAAGGGAAGCAATTCCCTTTGGTAGAGGGATATCAGTTTCCTTTGGACCTAACATCCCACCTTTTGTTGATGATAAGGGGTGATATACTCTCTTCTGTAACTACTTATCACCTGAAATTAGGATATCATTGTTGGGACCTACCAAGCTAGAATGCTAGTCTAAGGCTGGAAGGGGATTCAGGCAATGGGGGGGCATTTTTTTGTTTTTCAGAAGCATCTGGTTCATTGACCTATCCTGAAGAGGCAGGGAGCAATCATATTGGCTGGACTAATATATATTGGCTTTCAGGACATCCAGGACTTGCCAATTTTGCAGGACCAGGGCTGGTGTGCTGTAGGTAGTTTGGGAGCAGTATGTTAGAGACAGCAGTTGATTCCTGGATGATGTTTGAAAATCATTAGGATTTTCTACTGCAGTGAATAGACACCATGACCACTGCAACTTTTATAAGGTAAAACATTTAATTGGGGTAGTTCTTGTACAGTTTCAGAGATTCAGTCTATTATCATCATGATGGGGAGCATGGAGGCATGCAGGCAGATATAGTGCTGGAGCTGAGAATGTGACATCTTGCAGGTAACAGGAGGTCAGTTGTGACACTGGGAAGTATCCTGAGCATGGGAAACCTCAAGGCCTGCCCCACAGTGACACATTTCTTCCAACAAGGCCATACCCACTCCAACAAAGCCACACCTCCTAATAGTGCTACTCCCTGATGTTTAGCTGGGAACTTTGCTTCAGTCTCACTCCTCCCTCTCCAGACCCCACCCTCAGAAAGCCTAGCGAGTGGTGGCCCCTCTCCTGGAGCTGCTCAAAGACTGTGCCTACAGGGTATTTAAGGGCCCCTCTTTGGGAGCAGCAGTGTGATTTCTCCTTCCTCTGAGGTCACCCTGCAATGCTTTGTTCGGATTAAACCTGATCTTATTAATTTGACTTGATTTGGCTTATTGCATTGGCAGAGAATCCCACAACTGGGGATTCAAAGTACTTATCAACTGTTGCTGATAGAGTTGAGTCTTTCTCACAACCATGTGGCTGTGGGGAGCCACTCTCCCTCTTACCCATCTAGCCTCCACCACACGGGACCAACTCTTGGCCTGGTAAGTCACCCATTTCCAAACCAAAAGCCTACAAGGGATCCGAGATCCCTTCCAAGTCTTTGACCCCTTCTGGGCCAAAAACTTTGGGATTACTTGCCCAAACTGCTGCAGTACCAGGATTACTCCAGTCATTCCAGAGTAGGAACAGTCTCTGTCCCTTGGGATTCCCCTGTGTGAGAGACATTCTTCAGGGAAGCAATCTCACACACCACTCCCAGCCATAGGTTTACAGAACCAGACACAGTTCTGAACCCTCCAGTCTCCAGAAAAAGGATTGTGAATGGGTAGTTGGGGTCCACGTTCAATCGCCAGACACCCTTGGGGTGTCTCCTACAAAATTTATCCAAATTGGGGCTCAATTTGGATAAATTTATCCAAATGGGGAGCTCAAACCAAATATGTTGGTTTGAGCTCCTTCATCCAGGGTTACAAGCTTTGCACTCTCATCCCCTCCCCTATTCTCTGTTTGTCTACATCTCCGCCCCCTCTTCCCTGCTCATCTGCCTGCCTGCTTCTCTTGCCTGCACTCCAAGACCACCTTTCACTCAATCACTCTCCCAGTTTCTCCAGTGCACTAACTCTGCAGCTCCTGCTCTTTTCTCTTAGTGGCACACCTCAGCAAGGCCCACCGAAGGATGCCCACTTTGACTTGGCTCACCAGGCTTCCCCGGTGTTTGGTCTGGACACTCTAAGATTGATTCTTCCTGCAATGGATTCATTCTCTCTGCTCCTGACTGCTCTCCCACCCTAAACTGCATCAATGGCTCATTCTTCTGCTTTTGTAGCCTGCAGATCTCATTATCACTCTCAACTTTCCTAACTCCCAAAAAGTCTTTTATTTCTATGGTTTCTTATACTGTAAAGTCTTATTTCAGGATTTTAAAGTTGATCATCTGATATGGTTTTCCACAAAAAGTTTTGTCTGTCTTTCTGTTAAAAAAAAAAAAAAAAAAAAAAAGTCCCATCTACCCTGTTTGTATGGACGGATCTGTGCCTATATGTTTGCTTCAGACTCAGTTGGATATGTAAATGTGGGGCCACTACATGCTTGTTTCTGACTGGTCTTAGATGCCTGAGTGTACGTGTTCCATGTGTCAGCCATTGCTATTGAGGCTAGCTGCCTGGGCTCCGATTTCGCCTCTCGGATTTTCTGGTCCTGAATCTTATGGGATGACAGAAAAAGTTATTTTATACTGTTCTACCCTATTAAACAAAAAGCAGTGAAGAAATTGGGAATGGTTTAAAATCTGTAAAACTGGTAACTTCAGCTTGAAACTGCTCTGGAAAACACCATGTGGTCAGCCACCACCTTAATTAAATACAGCATGTGGGCAGCCACCGTTTTGACTAAGGTTGAAAAAGAGGGAGGTCATATGACTTCACTGCCATCTTAAATAAAGGTGACCACATGGAGTGGCCCCACCAAGGAGACATTAGGTCTCCAATATATTTTAGATTAACATAGATTTCTGTATAATTCCTGTCCTGCTCTAAAAACAAGGTTTATAAAAGAAGGATTTAAAACGATGCTGGTTTACTGAGGTATCAAAGCTGCACCTCCATACATCCATGCACAGGGATGTATCTTGCTGACAGCCAGATTTTGTAATGTAAGAGTAATCCCCTTGTTATTGATTTTAAAACACTAAATTGTTCACAATGTGAAGACTTGGTTTTGCCTTTTACAGATTATGATTATGCTCTATGTGTTAGGACCACAGCTGAACACCAGAGACTGAGATATTCCTATTTTATGATACAGCAAGAAAATGATCTAAACAGTCTGACAAAGGGTCTCTCCTTATCTAAGGTCTATTCAGGCTAACAAAGACCAATTTAAAAAAAATATGTCTAACCTTCTTGCTTTTACTAACATTGGTAAGCTATAGCTAATTTGCTAAACTAAGTCATACAGAAAACGGTTACGTATTATAATGTTGTGCTAAAATATACAAGTTAACTGTCAGTTACCTCATAAATGATCAACTTCTTTGATATGTCCAGATTTAGCTTATATATGTTCTAAAAGTTAAGCTTAAACAACATTTGTCCAGTTTAGGTATACCTAAAAGATAATGATCCCCTGATCCTCAAATGCTTCAGAGATCTGAAAGTATGGTATTTGAATAAAAAAAAAAAAAGCTTCTCATGATAAGAGGCATGCCAGCTCCTGGCAGCATCCTGTATCTCCTCCAAGAAAGATGGATGGCCACCAAAGAACTTGCTCCTGGAGCTTGCTTTAAATGTAGCAAAGCCAGCCCCGGAGCTGAAAACTGCTTTGCACCTTAACTGCTGCCAAGACCCTGTGCAGACTGCGGACAAGCAGGACGCTGGGGAATTGATTGCCCCACTTTGCCAAGACAAGGTAGGCTGGTCCACTCCTACTCCACAGGAAAGTCAGTCAGATCTTCTGAGCTTAGCAGCTGAAAACTGGTATTGCCTAGGGGCTTTTATCCTCGATAACCATGGAGAAACCTGGGATAGCTGCCTAGGTAGCTGGAAAGCTGTTTCATTTCTGATTACTCAGGTGAAATTTATCCTTCTCAGACCTGATGGTGTTTGTTGACTAGGGTACTGACAGATTTACCAGTTTAACAGCTCTTACCCCCCAAACCCCAAGGCTACAACCACCTTGATAGCTCATTAGTTCATTAGTTAAGTTTTCTGTCAAAAACTACAGACAGGTTTGCCTCGTTCACATGCTCCATAGCACAGGATAAACAGGTTTTAGATGTAACTTCAGAGGTTCAGAGTTTTAGCATTGATAAATGCAGTTTTGATAAACTGATAGAACATTGACTACAAACAATGTTCAGAAGTTCTTAAATTTCTGTGGATTTTATTAGTCCCAGCTTTTAGGACTGCATAGAGTCTTTTTCAGTTTTACTGTATTGTCTCCAGCCACATATGGCAAAACTGATGAAATGCCAACTCCTCCCCCTCTGAAACAGGTTAACATTAGGGAGGATATGAAAGCCTGCAGGCATGTTCAACTCTGTTCCTCCTCCCTAGCTCTTCAGCCTCCCTCCATCCTCCTCCTTTGCTTGCTCAACTTCTTTTGTTTAGAGAATTTCCTCTGGTTGTCTTCTCTTTTTTGTTCATTTGTTTTGTTTTTTCAAGACAGAGTTTCTCTGTGTAGTTTTGGTGCCTGTCGTGGATCTCGCTCTGTAGACCAGGATGGCCTCAAACTCACAAAGATTTGTCTGGCTCTGCCTCCCAAGTGCTGGGATTAAAGGCATGTGCCACCACCACCTGGTTTGGTTGTCTTCTAAGTATAGACTTAGAAGTGTGTTTCATTGGGCTTAAACCAAGCCCTAGGAAAAATGTTCATTCCTTTTCATCCAAAACCATAGCCTTTTGCTATGACACCAAGAAGTAAATCTGTTCCAGCTGTTTTACAGACACCTGCATGTTCCAGGGAAAGAGTTCTGCTACTGTATCAAGGAATCTGGCCTGGTGAATCAGTCTCTAGACAGATCCACTCCTCCTGTCAGACTTGTGCCAAAGCCAACCCACAGGGGGCCCTCCAGATACACCAGTCCCAGCACCAGTTCCAAGTATACCAACTGGGTGAGTACTGGCCAGTTGATTTCACCCACATGCCCACTCATAAAAAGCTTTGTTATCTCTTAACTCTTATTGACACCTTTACAGAATAGATGAAGGCACTCCTCACCACCAGGAACACAGCAGATGTGATGGCTCAGGTACTCCTGAAACACATCATCCCTCAATTTGGCATGCCATCCCCCCAAGCTCCTGAGACAAGAGTGCTGGTACCACCTCTCCCGACTCAAGTGGGCACCTACACAGGATAAATGGACACATCGCCATTTCATTCTTTCTGGCAGTCTTCACTCTTCCTATGGCTACCCCTGTACATAGGGCTGGTGTTAATAATCTGGTTTTTTTTTCCTAGCAACTTGTGTCCTCTGCTTCCTCAAGGAACAGATACCTGAGGTCTCCAGATGACAGTTAACTGAATGCTTCTTCCCCTATATCTCCCTCTGAGCATGTGCCCACTGACTCCTGACTTCCCCTTTCCACATCGTCTCATGCCAGCAGGAAGTACACAGACTAGAATGGCACCCATATATCCAAGAAGGTTGGGATGATTAACTGGAAACTTCACTTTGGCCCCACTCCTCCCTCTCTAGACCCTGCCCTCAAAAAGCTCAACATTTGGCAGCTCCACCTCTGGATCTGCTCAAAGACTTCACTACAGGGTATTTAAGGCCCCCTCCTTGGGAGCAGCAGTGTAATTTCTCCTTCTCTCAAGATCACCCAGGAATGCTTTGCTCAGATTAAATCTGGTTTTATTCATCTGGAAGGATTTGGCTTATTGTATCAGTAAAGAAACCCACAACCAGGGACTCAAAATACTTATCACCTATGAGAGTGTGGGGGTCAACTAGATTTAAACAGTGTCTGTCAGCTGAGTAGAAATCTTCTGGGACAGATATAGACTAGGAGCAGAAATCAAGGGGCATAGGAGAAAACCTTACACTTGAAACTGTGATCCTGGTAAGACCAGGGGAAGGAAAGACCCCACCCCCAGGAATAGGCGGTAGGCAGGAAAGCTTAAGCTGTTGACTGACAAGAGTACTTATCTGGAGTCTGTTTGACCTGTGACTATGATAATAATATCCAGTGCTTTCCAAGGCTAGATTAATAGCTTATAAGGACTCTGTGGTGATATTTTATTTGTGTACCCCAATAAAGTTTATCTGAGGATCAGAGGAAAAAGGCAGCCACTATAGTAAACATAAAGGTCAGGCAATGGTAGCACATGCCTTTAATCCTATCACTCAGAAGACAGAGATTCATCTCTGTGAGTTCAAGGACACACTGGGAACAGAGCCAGGTATGGTGGTACATACCTTTAATTCCAGCACTAACCATAAAGGTCTGGAGGTCTGTACAGATAGACAGGAAAGGACAGAGCTGGGAAGGAAGAAGTGATGTAGCTGGGTGAGGAGAGGAAATGAGATGGCAGAACAGAAAGGTATATAGGTGTGGGTATACAGGAAGTAGGTCACTTTGGAAGCTGTGGAGTTGGTGAGGTAAGGTTAGCTGTGGCTTTTCTTATTCCTCTAATCTCTCAGGTTTTAACCCTAACATCTGGTTTCAGGTTTTTTATTAATAAGGTCTTTTAGCACTTTGTCCTACAATTGGAATTCAAGAGACAGGAAAGAGAAAGGCGGAGTTGGGGAGACACTAGCCAGCCACCCAAGGAGCAACATGCCAGCAGACCAGTAAAGCCACAGAACATGTTGATATGGGTTCACAACATGCCCCCTTGGTTGGGCATGGTCGTGCATGCCCAGTGGGACCTAGTCACTTCCACCTAGTCATTTCCAGGTCAAAATGTCTCATGTGACCAGGACCCCATGGCTTTGTGTGGTTGTGTAAAGTGCACAGCGCAACCATGTGATCTACGTGCATGCGTGGAATAACCACATGGGCCTGTGTGCGCAGGTGCAGCCCAGCCTTTATAAGCTGGCGCCATGATTCCCGGTCCCCCTCACTCATGTGTCTTTCTGCAGGCCTGTGCACATCTGTCCCTCTCCCTTATCTTAATAAAACTCTTGTTAGTGGATTCTGTCGTGTTTTGTAACTTTTCCTCACAGGGTAAGAGTGCCACAAAAAATAATACATGTAACAAAACATAGATTAATAGAAATGGGCTGAGTTTAGTTATAAGAGCTAGCTAGCAAGAAAATTGAGCCATAGGCCATGGCCATACAGTTTGTAATTAATATAAGCCTCTGTGTGTTTACTTGGGTCTGAGAGGCTGCAGGACCAGGTAGGACACAGGAAAACTTCCAGCTACAGGACTCCATTGATTAATATGTTAAAACTCTGAACTTTTCAAATCTTAACACCATGTTTCATGTTTAAGTCTCATTTTTCACATACCTTAAATCATTTCCTCAGACCCTTACAACTTATATTTACATACCTTAATTTACTTCCTTAGACCCTCACAACTTACATAAACTTGAAGCCTTTTTTTTTCCATCCAATTATTTACCATGAAACATAGGTGGCTGATTACTGAGACCAGTCATTGAAAAGCAAATTCTTCCTATTCTCATGTGGTCTTCATTTACCATGAACATTCCTTGTGTTCCCTCTCTGTTCTTGATCCAGTTGGGATCTCCCGCTCCCCCAAGTTCTCTTTCCCTCGCCCCTCACCCCTCATTACCCCCACTCACGTCCAGACTGTTCATGTAAATCTCATCCATTTCTCCATCATTGGGCGATCCCTGTGTCTTTCTTGGGGTCCTGTTTTCCAGGTAGCCTCCCTGGTGTTGTGAGTAGCGTCCAGTCATCCTTGTTCCACAACTAGTATTCTCCTATGAGTGGGTACATACCATATTTGTCTTTCTGAGTCTGGGTTACCTCACTCAGGAGGATTTTTTCTAGATCCAAGTGCTAGAGAGGCCCACAGAAATCCACAAAGATGCCCCCACAATAGACTGCTGGCAATAGTCGAGAAATAGCCCGAACTGACCTACTCTGGTGATAGGATGGCCAAACACCCTAATTGTAGTGCTAGAAACCCCATCCAGTGACTGAGGGAACTGGATGCAGATATCCACGGTCAGGCCCCAGGTGGAGCTCCAGGAGTCCAATTGGCGAGAAGGAGGAGGGTTTATGTGAGCAAGAGTTGTTGGGACCAGGGATGGATGGAATACAGGGACAAGTGGCCAAACGAATGGAAACACATGAACTGTGAACCAATGGCTGAGGGGCCCCCAACTGGATCAGGCCCTCTGAATGGGTGAGACAGTTGATTGGCTTGATCTGTTTGGGAGGCATCCAGGCAGTTGGACCGGGTCCTGTGCTCAGTGCTTGAATTGGCTGTTTGAAGCCTGGGGCTTAGCAGAGACGCTTGGCTCAGCCTGGGAGGAGGGGACTAGACCTGCCTGGACTGAGTCCACCAGGTTGATCTCAATCCTCGGGGGAGTCTTTGCCCTGGAGGAAATGGAAATGGGGGGTGGGGGGGCGGAGTGGGAGGGGGGAGAACGGGGGAATCTATGGCTGATATGTAAAGTTGAATTACATTGTAAAATAAAATAAATTCAAAAAAAGAAACTCAAAAAACAAGAAAAGCAAATTCTTTTAGATAAAAGAACAGAAAAAGTAAAACTTTTGTTAGTTATAGCTGCATGATAGCTTGAGTTTGTTTTTACATTGAAACTTGTTTTGTGAGCTTATCTCTTTCAATGTGAAGCCTGTTAGCAGAGTAAATAGGTTTGTGAGTCTGCCTTTCTCAGCAGGAGATCAAGTAGCTATAGAAAAAGCAAGGCCTGACTTTTACATAGGAGAAGGACTGACCAGAGAGCTGCAGCCTTGGGCGAGGAGCTGGCTGCTTGCTGTTGCTAAATAGGTAAAGTTACAGCAAGCCATCAACATCTGCAGGAATCTGAGAAGGATAAATCTGAGCAGGAAATATAATCCAAACTGCCTCTGTATCAATTAAAATGACAAGAGACTTCTTAGCTCCCTACACAGTCACCTTAGGCTCCTCCAGGGTAGTCTCAATGGCTTTGTTGGGGGCAGAAGTCTTTGGACATCACACAGGACAGCATTAAGTCTTAACTGCCAGACTCACAAGGTCTGAGAGATTTTCCTATGGATGAGGAACTTAAAGGACTGGCCTACTTTGACAAGTCAAAGAAAGGCAGTCAATTCTCCATTGTATGGCTTGTCTACAGTTTGAGCAGGGTCCTGGTAGTGGGCAAGGCAAAGGGCAGTTCTTCAACCAATGGCCAGCTTTGCCACATTTGAAGGAAGCTCCTGGTGAAGTTTGTTTGTGCCCCTTCATCATCTTTGGAGGAAACCTTAGGTCTGCCTCCAGGAGTTGGCATTTCTGTGTATCATGGGAAGGTGTTTGTTCTTTGTTTTGTTTTGTTGTTGTTGTTTAATTAAACACCTTAAATACCATACTTAGTAGATCTCTGAGGGGTTTGAGGGACATCATCTAATCTATTCAGTATACCTGATTTTAAATAAAATATACTTGTTTTTAGTTACTTGCTTAAGACTTAACCTTGATAACATATACAGAAGGCTAAAGGTTGTTCCTGTAATTGAATTATATTTGTGATTAGCATGACTACAAGCATAGTTCTTAGCACATTAAGAATTTGTTCATTTAGAAGATGACTGAGCATTAACTTGCATTTCTTAATTGTGAGAGACCAGCTCCCACCTTTTGAAGAGTTCTTAGGTGGAGGAGAGAGTGATGGGTTCACAACATGTGCCACGGTTGGGTGTGTTTGCGCATGCCTGGCGGACCTGGACACTTCCACCTAGCCATTTCCAGGTCAAGATAGCCATTTCCAGGTCAAGGCGTCTCACATGACCAGGATCTGTGACTTTGCATGCTTATGTAAGTGCGCAAAGTAGCCATGTGATCTACGCACATGCGTGGAGTAGTTACGTCGACCTGTGCATGCCCAGCCTTTAAAAGCTGGCGCCATGTTCCCAGCTTCTTCTTCTTCTCTGCACATGTGTTTCCACAGGCCTGGGCACTCTCTGTCCCTTCCATCTCAATAAAACTCTTATTAGGGGATTCTGTCGTGTTTCGTGACATTTCCTTGCAGGGTAAGAGCGCAAAATAACTAACAGAGAGGAATTAAGAAATGATAGATAGAAAGAGAGACCTAGACAATGAGAAGAAAGAAACATAGGATAGCTTTGGGAGGGCCTGAGTCAATACCCAACAGCCTCATCCTTTATTGAAAAAGCTTTTTATAATATGCCAAGGGAAGAGGCAAAAGACCTACCCCTTGCAAGATCAAAGCACACCGTACAGCCATGTGTAGACCCTTCTAAACACCTGGTAAACATGCCCATGGCCAAATCATCTCCTCATGCAGCCTTGCTGGGTAAAGCAAGCCCAGATTCTCTGACCCTGAGTGAGTTCTCACTAGGAAGTCTCTGTGGGCTCCCACACTTAATTACCTTTAACTGTTTACAACAACTTAGTAGCTTTAAGAAGATAAGGATTTTACAGTTTTATCCCCATTAAGTTTGAGCCTTAAAAATTTGAGTTGAAAATTTAATTGAAGATCCTTTACCATCAAAATAAAAATTTACACCATAATACAGTCCTTAGAGAGACTGAGAACTATACTTTTCTGATCCTTTCATAGCATACCCTTACAAAATATCATTTTCTTATATGACTTAGTTTATACAAATACCTAAAAGCTTAATTGTGGTGACATATTGTGTACCCTAATAAACTTGCCTAAGGATCAGAGGACACAGCCAGCCACTAGATTAGATATAGAGGCCAGACAGTGGTGGCACACACCTTTAATCCCAGTACTGGGAAGCACACATGCCTTTAATCCCAGGAAGTGATGACAGGGTGGAGAAAGGTGTATAAGGCATGAGGAAACCAGTTCAGCTGAGACCCTTTCAGGTGAGAACTCAGAGGCTCTCAGTCTGAGGATTCCTGGAAACAGGATTGCTGAGGAGTAGGCAAGGTGAGGTTGGCTGTGGCTGCTCTGCTTCTCTGATCTTTGAGCTTTCACCCCAGTATCTGGCTCTGGGTTTTTTTATTATAAGACCTTTTAAGATTTGAACAACAATTAAGTTAGTAAAGACAGAGTTTAGACACACATCTCCTAGTCAGTTTCTGTTGACCTAAATATGCCTTAAAAATTTACAAACCTTATTTATCAAGCATGCCCAATTTATTAAACATATGTTGTTTCTTATCCAAATTTTTCTAGAACTCTGGTATTGAACATAGCAAAAACGTAAGTGGTTAGACATACATCTCTAAGTCAGTTTCTATTAACCTGAGTAGATCTTTATAGTCTTGGGAATATATAAAGCTTAATCAGGATGGTGATGAAGTCGCATGACATATCCTCTTTTTAACCTTAATAAAGATGGCTGCCAGCCACATGCTTGCTATTTACCCCAAGGTGAACTCATCAGACACACACACACATCCTTTTTGTTTCTCCTTTTAAAAAAAAATCTATTTTTCAAACAAGAGTTGAATCCAAGTTACCTATAAGCATTTGTAGATTTTTAACTATCAACCCTTGGGTTACAAGTTTTAAGCTAATTTTTGTTATAGATGTTATAATTTTTAAAATCATATCCAGTGATCTTATAAATCCTGAGGTACAGAAAGTTTACACAATATTATTACAAATCTTGAGATGAAGTTTATACAAAAGTTTTGTTTGTTTGTTTGTTTTGGTTTTGGTTTTTGGTTTTGAGACAGGGTTTCTCTCTGTAACAGCCCTAGCTGTCCTGGGACTCACTCTGTAGATCAGGCTGGCATCAAACTCACAGAGATCCACCTGCCTCTGCCACTCAAGTGCTGGGATTAAAGGCATGTGCCACCCACCACCTGACATAGGATGGAGATTTTTAAGGGAACTTTTAAACAAGCCTGCTTGGGTCAGGGAAGGGAAGGCCATAACCTAACTCCAGAGCCAGCTTTTTTATAGAGTAGAAGAGCATAAGACAATATTTTATTATGAACCACACCCAAAAGACACCTGAATCCCTGCAAAACTGAATCCGGTGACCAGAGGGAGGGACCAGAGCAAGCAGAGAGCAGAGAAGGCTCAGCAATAAGACAGGAGCAAGAAGCAAAGAGGGTTAAAGATAAGAGACTTTAGGATCATCTGTGTGTGTCCTGTGTCCTTTGTCACAATCTGTGAGAATTTGGAGATCTAGTGCCCATCAAGCTGCAAGTCTGGGGTTCAGGCTAGCTGCAGCAGCACAGCAAGCAGCAGGCGGTGGAGCAGAGGGCCTACGATGCCTGTAGGAGCTGCCAAACAGGATTGCCTGCATCACCCTAGTCCCCACCAGGATGGGGGCAGAGGCAGCCAGAGAGAGCCCAGTGGTTAGAGACAGGAACCAGCTGAGAGATGGAGCAAGACATCCTTCACAAACAGAGGAAGTGGGAGAAGCTTAGAGGAAGAGATGCAGACACGAGCTTTGGTGGTGTGCTGTGGATTATTGATTGATAAATAAGACACTGATTGGCCAGTAGCCAGACAGGAAGTATAGGCAGGACAAAGAGAGAGGAGAGGTCTGGGAAGTGGAAGGCTGAGGCAGAGAGACGCTGCCACCATGAGAAGATGTTAAGATACCGGTAAGCCACGAGCCACATGGAAACTTATAGATTAATAGAATTGGGTTAATTTAAGATATAAGAACAGCTAGCTAGAAGCCTGAGCCATTAGGCCAAACAGTTTAAATAATATAAGCGTCTGTGTATTTATTTTATAAATGGGCTGTCGGACTGTGGGGGCTTGGTGGGACCTGGAGAGAAACTCTCCAGCTACAGTGGTGAGAGAATTGCTATATCATAGAGGCCTAGGAGGTCATAGAGAAGTGCCCAGTGTACTTGCCAAACTTAGACAGCAGGCTCAGTTGAGACAACAAGAGGGACAGAGACAGAGCAGGCAGATCCTAGGGGGAGATGCAAGTGGTTTGCCATGGCTAGGGATAGAGTAAGCTCCAAGAGGTAGCTGGGAGACAGAGCTAGTAAAGAGGCAGCCAGGAGCAGTTTAGAGGCCCAGGAGTGTGTAGAGAAGCTTCCTAGTGTGACTTTTGTAGCAGTAGTAGGCTCCAGGAGCAAACAGAAATAGAGCATGCAACTATATGCTGACACTTACCCAAGTACCAGGAGACAGCATCCATGAGGTTTGGTTTCCCATGTCTGCCTGTGTAGTCAGAAGTTTTCCTGTCCTGACCACCCACTCCTCACCCTGGTAGCTGTTTCTAAATTACCACACAGAGACTTAATATTAGTTATAAATGCTCAGCCATTAGCTCAGGTTTGTTACTAGCTAATTCTTGCATTTAAAGTAACCCATATTTCTATTTATGCTTTGCCATGTGGCTCATGGCTTGTTACCTCATTTTCTACATGTCCTGCTTGCTCGACAGCTGGCTGGCATCTCCTCTGATTCTGTCCTCCTTTTCCCCATCATTCTCAGTTTGGCTTTCCCACCTAATTTCCTTCTCAGCTACTGGCATGGCAGCTTTTTATTAACCAATGAGAGTAATACATATTCACAGTATACAGAAGAACTATTCCACAGCATGCCTATAACTGGAAAAGATTAATGGGGGCATAGAAACACAGGCAAGGAGCCGGGCGTTGGTGGCGCACGCCTTTAATCCCAGCACTCGGGAGGCAGAGGCAGGCGAATCTCTGTGAGTTTGAGGCCAGCCTGGGCTACCAAGTGAGCTCCAGGAAAGGCGCAAAGCTACACAGAGAAACCC
>CABHPH010146353.1:30961-42713 GCA_902168325.1 Peromyscus nudipes
AAAAAAAGAAAGAAAAAAGAAAAAGAAAAAAAAAACACAGGCAAGGAACAAAAACAATGAAAACTAATCCAATAAACACAGGACACAGATTGGTGGTCACCAAGACAAACCAGATCCTGAGAGTGTGCAGCAGGCATCCTGGCCACAATTCTGGACTTGGAAATTCTTACCATGTGTCCAGCTTTTTCCACAAGTCCCCCAATTGGTGCCTAAGAAAGCCCAAAAACCTGAAATGTAGGTTTATTGTAAACCTGAAACCTAGGTTTATCTTACCTCTGGAGGTATTGAATATAGATGCAGATGGACTGCTTCAAAAAGTTTTAGGGAGCAAGTTGGTGAGGTGTAGTTGATTCCTGAGGCCAAGGATTGTCATCTCCATGGCCTCCCCTAGGACTGACAGCCCTTCTTCTTGCCTAGGAGGAGCCCCACCTCAGGGGTCTGGAGGAGGGTCTTTTCCTCAGAGATCTTGGTAGGACCTCCAAATATTATGGAATACCTGAAGGGAAAAACTCCCCTGGTACCTGAATAAGTCATATGGAGTATTTATCTATCACTGGTGGGACTGCCCCAGGCAGAGTAGCAGGAAGCAGCCTCAACTTCCAGTTCGCTCAAGTTTCTGAAGGCAAAAGCTGCAATTGTGACTTATACAGAAAGGCAGCTCTGGATATTTGCAGTAAGCAAGCATTGTTTCCAGAAAGAAAGAGAGCGAGCAGTTAAGTGGCCAGGTAGTTCTCATAACCTTTAGGTCAGGGAAACATTGTATAAGAATTTATGGCTGGCCCAGAGACCAGTTTACTCCAGAATTTTATGGCTCATCCAGAGAACCAGTTTACTCTAAGAATTTATGGCTGGTCTAAGTGACCAGAGACCAGTTTGCCCAAGACAGTTTTAGCAATTAAAGTATTCTTAGGAATATTTTCATGAGATGGCATAACTATAGTTCAGTAGCCCACTACAATATAAATTTTTCAAAAATTAGAAACAAGGCTATCATGTGACCCAGATATCCAACCATTTGGCTGTATATGTACATAAATATGCATAAAGTGAAATCAGTATGCCAATGATATACCCATTGAATACAGGTATATCCAAATGGGTGAACAATGCTACTCCTAGAAAGACATGGATTATTAAATGAAAATCTCAGTGCCAGACATAGGTCCCTAGGAATGCAGGGGCCAGAGAGGCCCCAGGGTTACCCCCAAACAACCCAGGCTATTGTTATTGCTCTTGTTTGCCCAATAGATGGTAAGATCTATTGTTGAAAACACTGTGTTTGCGAGATTAAAGAAATGGCTCTTAAATTGACTGGGGAATTCTTGCTCTGCTGACTAGCTTTCATAGTGCTAAAAGGAGTGTCTTGAGGTTCTATCGCTGTGAAGAGACACCATGACCATGGCAACTCTTTTAAAGGAAAACATTTAATTGGACTGTCTTATAGTTTCAGAGGTTTAGTCCATTATCATCATGGAGGAAGCATGGCAGCATGCAGGCTGGTCCTGGAGAAGGAGTCAAGAGTTTTACATCCAGATCTGCAGGCAGCAGGAAGAGAGCCACTAGGCCTGGCTTGGGCTTTTGAAACTTCAAAGTCCACCCCCCATGATACTTGCTCCAACAAGGCCACACCTCCCAATAGTGTCAGTCCCTGAGCCTATGGGGCCATTTTCATTCAAACCACTGGAAAGAATTTGCATGATGCTAGAGAGGAGACATCACTAGTCTTATCCAGCACTGGACCCTGCATGATACACTAATGATCTACCAGATGAGTGTGCCCACTGGTACAATAGTGGTAAGACAGTTTATGGAGGTAACCAGGTATTCTCTAAATTGGATTTGAGGCCTGCTCCACAGGAGGGATTCATGCTTTGTATTGAAAACATTGTCAAACCCCAAGGCTGGGGAAGTCATAGGTACAAGAGAAGAACCTATTAATTTTGTTTGCTAAAAGGTCATATTATCAAGCTGCCTTCTAAATATTTATGTTAATATTTACAGATTTGTGCTGCTCTCAACCTTGGTCAGAGAAACTTCTTTATGCTGTGATTAGTAGTTGATTTAGGATTTGTAACTGGTCTACGAGCTACACATGAGTAAATGTACATGCTCAGCTGTGGATGAATTGTCCATATTAACCTTTCCCCATCCCACACTCAGGAACCATTGCAGAAGAGTGAGCAGAAAGAATATCAGAGCTGGTAGATGAGGAGGAGAGCTGTGAAATGTCCTCTGGACCATAACATGGTTATTACACACATGAATTCAAAGCAGCTGTGGTTACCTGCACAAGATAAAACCAGTTGAAAATTCGGCATGAAGAGGGGAGGAGCTGCCAAGGCCCCACCTGTGAGGATATATTAGCAGTTAATGGCTGCTGGGGGGTAGTTATTTTTCTTTGTAGGATGCCCATGCCCCAGGGGATGCCTGCATACCCATGCCCACATGAGCAACATGAATTGGATTTAGTGGGATCTAAAAACAAAAACAGTGTATGAGTTTAGGAGAGAGATGTGTTAGAAGGGGCCAGAGGAGTGGAGATGGTGCAGAATGAGTATTATTAAGATACATAATGTATATGTATTAAAATTTCAAATAATAAAAAGAAATTATAAAACTGATAATATTAAAAAAAAAAAAACAAAAAACAAAAAACCAGGCAGTGGTGGTGCACACCTTTAATCCCAGCACTTGGGAGGCAGAGCCAGGTGGATCTCTGTGAATTCGAGGCCAGCCTGGGCTATAAAGTGAGTTCCAGGAAAGGCACAAAGCTACACAGAGAAACCCTGTCTTGAAAAACCAAAAAAAAAAAAAAAAAGTGATATTTAAACTAAAAACTGGAAGCACTGTGGGAAAGTATTTATCTGAAACACACATTGATTGCTGTACTTCCAATAACTAAGATCTGGAATCACTTGTGTCTGTCAGGTGATAAATATATGAAAAAAATAGATAGGTAGACAGACAGACAGATGATAGATGATAGATACCCTAAAAATGAAAGGAATGCTGTTGTTTCAACAATGTGGATGGTTCTTGATCAGAAGGCAACAGGAAGTGGACTAAGGCACTGGGCATGGCTTGGGCATAAATGAGACCTCAAAGCCCATCCCCACAATGGCACACTTCCTCCAACAAGGCCATACCTTCTCCAACAAAGCCACCTCGTAATAGTGCCACTCCCTGGGAGATTATGGAGGCCAATTACATTCAAATTAACCACTGTTCTAGACAGTGCTATGTTAGGGAACAGAGAGATAATTGTTGCATAATCTCATTTTAAATTGGAATGTAAAAAAATGAACTCATAGAGTAAAACTGAGTTTTGGAGAGTGAGGAATTTTGTTTCAAAGGACCAAAGGGCGGGGGGAGGGGGGGAAGGGGGGGAAGTCAATAGATTTTATTAGTCTTGGTGATCACATCCAATAAAAACATCTTATTATGGTGGTTCAAACAAAAAAAAAATAGCCCCCAAAGGGAGCACCACTGCTAGGAGGTGTGGCTTTGTTGGAGTAGCTGTGTCCTTGTTGGGGGAAGTGTGTCAGAGTGGAGGCAGGCTTTTAGGTCTGCTTTGCTCAAGCTATGTTCAGTGTGGTAGACAGTTCACTTCTGTTGCCTGCAGATCAAGATGCAGAACTCTCAGCTCCTTCTCCAGCACCATGTCTGCCAGCATGCCACCATGTTTCTTTCACGATAGTAATGGACTAAACCACTGAAGCTGTAAGCTAGCCTCAATTAAATGTTTTCACTTATATGGTCACGGTGTCTCTTCACAGCAATTGAAAGCCTAACTGAGACACTTATATACTTGAAAAACTATTATAAGAGTAGATTTTAAGCTGGTGGCAGTGGTGCACTTCTTTAATCTCAGTACTTGGGAAGCAGAGGCAGGAGGATTTCTGTGAGTTCAAGGCCAGCCTGGTCTATTACAAATCAAGTTTTAAGACAGGCAGGGCTATACAGAGAAACAGTATCTCAAACACACACACACACACACACACACACACACACACACACACACACGTAGATTTTAAGTGTTTTCACCACAAAAAAGTATATTAATTAATGCACATGTTAATATAAATAATTCCACAATGTATGAATACACCAAAATATCATGTTGTGGGGCTGGAGAGAAAGCTCAATGGTTAAGAGTCTACACTGCTTTTGCAGAAGACCTAACTTCAGCTTCCAGCACCCATATCAGGTGGTTTACAACCATCTGCAAATCCAACTGCAGGGGACCCAGTATCCTTTTCTGGCCTTCATAGGCACCTGTGCTTGTGTGCACATTCCCCTACATACACACATGCACACACACAATTTAAATGAGATCTTCAGAGCTGGAGAGATGACTCCACAGTTAAGAGCACATCGGTTATTGCAGAGAAGCTAAGTTTTGCTCCCAGCACCCACATCCCACAGTTCACAACCACCTGTAACTACAGCTCCAGGAAATCTGAAGCCCTTTTCTGGACTCTGAAGGCTTTGTACTCACATGTGCATATACCCATACACAGACATATACATCTAATTAAAAATTTTTTAAATCTTTTTAAAAAATGTATGTACATTATAAATACAATTTTGCATGTAAGTTAAGAATAAAGAAAAAATCAAAATCAAATTCCTATAAAAATTTTCTCAAACATTCGTAGTAGGTTGCTTTTGAGCCATGCCTAGTGAGGCAGCCCCTAGTGAGGCAGCTGTAGCTGTTACATCTGCCTATGACCTTGAGGTACCTGTCCCTGGGGCGTGGCCGCTGGGGGACCCTTAAGACCTGGAATGCACATACGTATGTACACAGCTTTGTCTTGGCTGCCTCATGGTTTGGATGCTGAGATCTTAGACCAAGCTGTTCAGCATGGGATATAGCTCAGCTTTCCCGGACCCTAAGATAAATCCCCCATGCTGTGCTCAAGGCTGAATGCTGGGGTGTCTCTGTACCATGGCCCCCATGAGAGGCACAAGGAGGAAGCTGTTTTTGGCTCTGGTAGGTGTTTATTACCTCAAACATTATGAAGTCAGATTGCATTCAGAAGATGCTCATAAACTGTTCTTTTCTTCGAAAAATAATTAAGGCATACAAAGTGTAGAGGAAAAATTAGTAGAATCATTGTATCTAGTGTAAATATTAGAAAGAAATAGTTGTTTTCACTGTATTTAGGGTGAAGTTCAGAATGAATAGTTGTCTAGAAGTACTCACACCTTAAGGAAATCAGTGTGGAAAACAGTGATTGTTTTCTATTCTCTATAGAGTTGTTTTTCTGAGGGGCTTTACAGCCTTTGCATGACTTCTTGCATTATCGGGTACTGCAAACAGTACCCAGTAAGGACAAAAGTTGCAGGGTGTAGTATTTTCCTTCAGAAAACATAGATTCGATCAAGGGCCTTGGTATGAGGAACTTGTTTTACCCAAAAAATAACTTTTGTGTAACAATCAATAAATACATGTCAGCATGGCTATTTGAGGTTCAGTTCCTCAAAATTGTTTCTTCCTGCTGCCACAGAGCCTGAACTGCATTTTGCAGTGACCCTCTTTCTTTGCATGTCCCCTGCAACATGGAACGCAGACAGCAAAGCATGCTTGTTACTGGATGTGCACTTAAACAGTGGTCCAAAGAGGCAGACTTTCCACTGGCACGATCCTTACATTTAAATTTAGATGTACAGAAATACTGAGTTATGTGATAGCAAGAGAAATAGTATCCTTTTCCTCCGTGTCCAGTACTGCCCTCTTGTGGTAATGTGGCTCTTTTGCAATCCCTCACAATTGAAAAAAAAAAAAAAAAAAAAAAAAAACGGACACAGCAAAACCAGTAAGAATTCTCACTGCACCAACAAACTGCTACTGAGTTGAACTGACTGGGCTCCAGTTCAGCTATTTTAACTGAAATTGTTATTTACCATAAATGTATCATGGAGTCCCCAGATTTTGAGAGTGCACTGGGAAAGAAAAGCAAAAGCAACAAGTCAATCTTCCCTTGCAAAGGGGCTCCTGGCTATTTTAGGAAGCAACTTCCCAGCAGAGGCTGATACAAGCAAGTTCAGAATTCTTTGGACTGAGTTTGTACACAGTCCAAAGAACTTTGAACTATATATGTTAAGTACCAAATGTCCAAAATCTTGTCATGTCAAAAAAAATCAAAATAAAAAGCACTTTCATTTGCAGAAATGTCACTTAGCTATTCCACTGGGGCAGACACAAAGACTCCACTATAGGCTAAGCTATCTGTGGTGGTTTGAATAAGAATGGCCCCATAGGCTCAAATATTTAAATGCTTAGGGAGTGGCACTATTTCAAAGGATTAGTAGGTGTGGCCTCACTGGAGGAAGTCTGTCACTGGAGGTGGGCTTTGAGGTTTCAAAAGCCCAAGTGGCTCTCTTCCTGCTGCCTGCAGGTCTCTCTGTAGACGTTTCAGCTCCTTCTCCAGCACCATGTCAGTCTGCATGCTGCCATGCTGCCATGCTGCCAATGGAATAACCCTCTGAAACTGTGAGCAAGACCAAATTACTTTCTTTTCATATGAGTTGCCATGGTCATGGTGTCACTCCACAGCAATAGAATATTACTAAGACATTGTCACCCAGGAAAAAAGCAGTGGCTCCAGAACCATTTGGAAGGCTGTAAACACAGTGACAGGAGCACATTTTGTTCTACTGATAAAAATGTGGATTATCCGAGTCGTGGCATTTTGCATTTTCCATTTTGTTTGCTTCTCTTTCTGACACGAGGGCTTTTGTGGGGGTCGGGGGAACGCTAACAGGAATCCTGAAACAACTGGTACAATGGTGGTTTCCTTTATTTGATGGGTTGTAAGCTCACTTCTTTTACTTTTAAATAGGAAGCAGAAACAATCCTCCTTCCATTTGTATCCAACCAAAATTCCTGTATGGAAACCCTAACCCCTACGTCCGTCCCCTGACTAGAGATCAGAAGCAAGGAAACAATGGCTAAATGAGGTCGTAAGGGCTGTGTCTTGTCCAATGTTGGTACACAAAAGAAGAGACAACACAGCTTGTTCTCCATCGACACACCAGGAAATCTGAAGTATACTACTCCAGTGAGTATATGAATGGTAGAGAAACAGTCTTATTGCTGACATAAAGCTTCGGTGACCAGCCGGGTGGGTGGTGGTGGCGCACGCCTTTAATCCCAGCAGAGGCAGGCGGATCTTTGTGAGCCGGCCTGGAATACAGAGGCAGAACAGTCAGAATGCTGCAGAAGTTAAAGTGGAAGCTAGAGTGCACTCTCCGTGATGCTGAGCCGCCCTGCTGTATCACACCATTCCCACCATGATGGACTGACACCTGAAGGTCCTGTAGGAAAAGAAAGGCGTTGGAAAGCAGCAGCTTGGCTTACAAGGCTTAAGAAAAAGACCACCATAACATAACCATGCAAGGTAAGGATGCAAACTCTGCATTATCCAGAGCAAGCTCTCCAGAGGCTTTAGCTAAGAGAACTGATGAGGCAGATGCACTGAACAAGATTTACAGATGAAACAGATGCTATCAGGAGCATCGGGGCTAACAAGAAGTCAACACCTGGATTCACAGATCCCAAGGACGGGCTGACTTTGCTGGAATTGTGTCACTTGTCACTGAAGAACTATTACAGAGGTGAGCAACACTGACAGGAGTTTGGAAGCTCTAACTGCTGCCCCTCACAGGTGACCAGGAGCTCAAGACCTCAGTAAAGCAAGCATTTGGATACATGGGAAGCACAGGAGGCCTTGAGCTAAAAGTGGGGCTTGATGTGACTGAATAGCCTAATATTTAATGGATGAGAAATTACTTTTTTTCAAGACAGGGTTTCTTTTTTTTTTTTTTTTTTTTTTTTTTTAAACGTGTTTTCTTTGTTGCTTTTTGCCTTTCCTGGATCTCGCTCTGTAGACCAGACTGGCCTTGAACTCACATAGATTCACCTACCTCTGCCTCCCGAGTGCTGGGATTAAAGGCGTAGCCACCACCGCCCAGCAAGACAGGATTTCTTTGTGTAGCTCTGAATACCTGAAATTCGCTCTGTAGACCAGGCTGGCTTCGAATTCACAGAGATCCACCTGCTTCTGTCTCCCAAGTGCTGGGATTAAATGCATGCACCAATACTACCAAATTACTTATGTACAAGCAAAAAGTCATTTATTTAGATGAAATATATTCCTGGTAAAGGCATAAAAAATGTTGTTAAAGTGACAAAAGATTCAGAATATTTTGTTTAGTTGATTAAGCATCAGCAGAATTTGAAAGAATAGATTCCAATCTTGAAAGCAACTCTCGACAGGTCAAACACTACCAAACAATATTACATAGAACTCCTGTATGAAGTGAAGAGCCAATCAATGTCACCAACCTCGTGATCTTAGAAACTGCCACAGCCACCCATCTTCAGCAGTCACCATTCTTTATCAGTGGGCAGCTGTCAAAATCCCGGCAACACAACCCATCATCAAAAAAGATTAGTACTCACCAAGGCCCAAACGATCACCAGCATTTTTTTATTCCTTTTTTTAAGCAAGAAGGTATATTTCAGTCAGTTCTACCAGGGATCATTTTTAATTACTGGTTGTACTACTTTGCTATTTGTTGCTATGATAAAACATTGACCAAAAGCGACTTGGGGAAGAAAAGGGTTTATTGCTTTACAGGTTACAATCAATCAATGGGTGACAAGGCAGGAACTGAATGCAGAGCTAAGAAAACAGCCTAGGCCCACCAGCCTAGGCATGAAATCGCCCACAGCGGACTGGAGCCCCTACATTACATAATTAAGAAAATCTCCCCTCCCCCCAGACGCACAAGCCAATCAGATGGAGATGATTCCTCAGTTGAGGCTCTCTCTTTCCAGGTGTCTGTGGTTTGTGTCAAGTTGACAAAACTAACCAGCACATTAGTGTACATTCACTGTAAAAAAGTTCACTGTGAAATCTTCAGACACAGATACTCATGTGCTTTTGTGATACTCAACTTCCATCCCCATCTTTGCCCCTCCCTCCCAGTTTCCTTACCTCTTTTCATATACTTTCATGTCATTTTTAAATACCAGATTCTGCATATGAATATAGACACATTTCTTTCTAAATCTGGCTTATTTAGCTTAACATATCTCCAGTTCCAACCATTTTCTTGCAAATGACAGATATTTTGCTTTGAGAAACAGAACTGTTCTTTTTTACTGAAAACAAACAAACAAATCCACAATTATGTATATGACAGGTTTCTTTATCCACTCATCTGTCTGTAGGCATCTAGGCTAGTTCCCTAATGGGGCTATTGTGAATACTGTTCCAATAAACAAGGGTGTGCAGGTGTCTTGGAGACCTTAGATTCCTTAAGGAATTAGTTACATTAATGGGGTTTCTCTGGAAGGAGAAATAACAAGGGTAAAGAAGGCCACCTGCCTTTAATCATTAGAATAATATCAAGAATATTTTTAACAACTCACTAAAGGGAAGACTGTACCTCCTGCGAGAGGTCAATAAGGACCTGACACATCTTAGACTAAGAAACAGCCCATCTACTGTGGTTCCCAGTTTCCCAAAAAGGTTAAAGGTTTGATCCTCAGATTAGCAGGTCCAGTCATCTCTTACATTTCATTATATTATCGGCATACTTATAATCAGAAGTCAATACTCAGATTCCATTCTACGTGTGTATATTCTTTGCACTACGTGTACAAGTCTCGGTTCCCCTTCCTGTAGCAGGCTTCACTTACGCTTTGAAATGCCAACTTTAGGACTAAAGAGATGGCTCAGAGACTAAGAGTGTGTACTGCTCTTCTAGTTCACTTCCCGCACCCATGCCAGGCCTGCTGCCTCTAACTCTAGCTCCAAGGATCACTGCCTGTAGCCTCTAAGAGCACCTGCACACAATTGCACATATCCACACAGATTCACACATATAATCAACTTAAAATTTTTTAAATAGGACTACCATTTTAGTAGGCAGTTTTCTACCTTAAGCAATCTCATTGTAACTATTTCTAAATTTCTAATCTACCAGGAATTAGAAAATGCCTTGGGTCTTGACTGGTTTTCTTAACTTAGTCCTTCAGATTATCTGACTTTGTAGAAGCTGTTTCTTTTTTAAGATAAGGAGCTGAAAGGCTGGAAAGATGTCTGAGCGGTTCAGAGCACATACTGCTCTTACAGAGGATCACTTTGATTCCCAGCACCCATACTGCATGGCTCAGTCACTGGGTAACATCAGCTACAGGGAGATCCATGCCTCTGACCTTGGCAGGCACCTTCACTAATGCATGCACAGGAGAACACACACACACTTAAAAATTAATTTTTTTTTTTTCTAAATAAGGACTTGCTTAAAATCTACAGATTCAGTAGGGGCCATCAAGGGAGACTCATGGCCAGAAATAGATTCACAGAAATCTGAAACAATATTAAACTGTAACCATCAAACGTAACCAGTGACATAACCACATTCAAAGATAATGACTTCTGTGGAGAAACGAACTGGCAATGTTCTCCCAGGCTCTCTTTTTTCTTCATTCCTTTGCTAGGTACAGAGTAAACAAACACAGGACTTCAGACTAAAACAGATCTAAGTATGAAGTCTAGTTCTAATGTAACTGTAGTGCTTGGTCTGTTTCAGTGTCTATGTCTTGCTAACAGTAGTACTAACTTTATGTGTTAGAGAGTATCCATGGTATTTTGTTTAGTTACACAACACTATAGTTATCAAGTAATCTTGTGTAATGTCAGAAAACCAGAGAAGATCACTGTAGAACTGCATGTAGGTGCTCGGCCATTTGCTGCTAAGTCACTGGGGAAGAGGTAACAATTTCCGCTTCCTCCGTCTCCTGTGTTTCAACACCACCTGTCTGCAGCCTAACCAGAAGCAATCCCGCTTTCCAAAGATGCTCTTCTTTTAGGTGTCTTTTCAGCTCTCAGTTCAAACGTCACCTACTGAGAGACCTTTCTTAGGTTCTACCTCAATACTTCTAAGAGATTTCTTTAGGGCCGGGTGGCGATGGCGCACGCCTTTAATCCCAGCACTTGGGAGGCAGAGCCATAATCCCAGCACTTGGGAGGCAGAGCCAGGTGGCTCTCTGTGAGTTGGAGGCCTGCCTGGTTTACAGAGCGAGATCCAGGAAAGGTACAAAGCTACACAGAGAAACCCTGTCTCAAAAAAAAAAAAAAAAAGAGGAAGTGATTATGCTTATGAATTAACTTGTCTATCTCCACTAATTGGACTATAAAGTCCATTAAGGAGCTTAGTGGTCCAGCTCAGTTGTATTTCTGAGCCTAGAATACTAATTTTTTTTTTCAAAAGTAGATTTTCTGTAATTGGGGAGGCAGAGATGATGGATGAAAAGGTTAATAAGTTCCAGGTTATTGATGAAGATCTGCCTCTGTTCATATCTGGCTAATTTTTGCCTCCACAGAAAGCAACTGTCCACTTTGCCTTATGGTCTATTTCAACAAACAGGCTCATCTTCTCTAGTGCAGATCCCTTTAATAGCTCCCTCCTTGTAATGGACTGCAAGGCCCTACTTGATGGGCATCTCCCTTCTTTTTCTCGGTCATCCACAGCAGTACCTATTCACTACCCTTTTCTTTTTCTTTGAACATGGCCAGAATCCTCAGGACATTTGCTCTGGGTGGTTCCTTTTTCCTGAAATGCCTTTCTTCTTATACCTAATTGGCTAGAGCCAGGCAGCAGTGATACACGCCTTTAATCCCAGCACTCAGGAGGCAGAGTCAGGCGGATCTCTGTGAGTTCAAGGCCAGCCTGA
>CABHPH010146354.1:9688-21295 GCA_902168325.1 Peromyscus nudipes
AGAGAGAGAGAGAGAGAGAGAGAGAGCTAGTGGAACAAGCTTAAGCTAAGGCTGAGCATTCATAATTAATAATAAGTCTCCACATCTTTATTTGGAGGTTGGTTGGTGGCCCAAAGAAAATTCTGCTAGTCTTGTGGCTTACCTTCCATCTCCAAGCGGAGGGCCAGCAAGACAGCTCAGTAGGTAAAAATGCTTGCCGTTCAAGCCTGACAGCATGAGTTCAATTCCTGGACAACACGGTGGAGAGAACCAGTTCCTGAAAGTTGTCCTCTGACCTCCACAAGTTTGCTGTGGTGTGTATGCGCCTGCACATCCTGTGCACACACATAATAGCAACAAAAAAGCACTATGTACAGTCCTGGGGCTTTGCAGGACTCTAGCACCATCAGAAACGTGAAGGCTGTACTCCAGGTGGATACTGTCTTCCTATGTGTATGCCTCGTTTGGTTAGGAGAGGACAGACTGTTCCTGGGGATGCCTGAAAACACCACAGGTTCCATCAGGTGACCTTCGCCTCAGCTCTTGCAGATCTGACCTCTCGTTTGTGGCTACGGATTGAACCGGGGCTGTTTTCGAAGCAGGCAGCAGAAACAGCAGAAGCAGTCGCTGACTTCCATCTGGCAGACACAGGAGTGCTCATTTTGATGTGTCTGTAGACACATTGTGCCTTTTGCTAGATTTTTCTATAAGAACATTGCTGCGTTCCTGGCTTACTTTTGGCTTTGGGGAAGAAAGGACAGCAGTTTAGAGCAATCTGATCACCTCAGGCATTTGGATTTGGCTAGGGACCTTCCATCATTCAGAAGAACATTCTCTAGAGGATTAACCCTGAGACTGTACATAGATGGTGTGCGAAGATGTCATGGACATCTCTGGCATGTCTATACTTCCTCCATGGCAAACTTTTGATAGGCAGATGACCCTGTCTTTTTGAACTGGGAGAAATTTGGACTGTGAAATGATCTGTGCTGATCCGTATACTGGTCTATACCTTATCCAGAGTCATGTCCACATGTAATATAAAACTGTCCCTATATTAGACTTTGTAAAACACACACATGAGGAGGGCGGGAATTCTGCAGCAAGCTGTCAGACTTGGACAGCAACATCTGATCCCCCAACCTAGGTCTTCCGAATGTTTTCACATAGATGTTGGACTTTCACACAGCAAGGTGATGCTTCAAACCCACCCGTATTAGCTACTTTGTGGACCAGGACTGGAATCCTGTCCAGGCTTTCCACACACTAAGAGCCCTGTTGTTCCTCTGATACTCTGATTACAGCTTCCTTCTCCCTTAATCTTCCCAAGTCCCCCTGTGACCTTCTGGAACTGGAGCTCCTGTCAGTCTTCGGAGTCCTCAGTCATTCCCTGCCCACCTTGTCATTCCAGAATCTTCTGGTGAGTTTCTTATTTTAGTGCCATCCCTCCACCACACAGGTCAGGTCACTTGGCCACAATCAGGCTGGACCTCCCTACTCCACGCAGGGACTTTTGGATCTCTCTGTCTTATTGAAATGTTCTCCATGGACCTGGGATGACAAAAACACTGTCTTGTTGGGTGTTCCTTGTGAACCTTCCAGAATTCATCACACCACACACACACACACACACACACACACACACACACACACACACACATATCCTGCAAGACCTTAGATGGGGCCCTCAACCTGCCATTCTGCTTTCCTCTAGGCCCAAGTTGTAGCTTGTGATTTGGCTGCCTGCCCGCCCACCCGTCTGGAAGGTAAAGCCCTCAGAGCAGAGGAAGGATCAGGACTTCATAGACACCCGGTTGTGGGAGGGTAGGTAAAGGAGTGCCATGCCCTGGGAGGAGCATCTCCTCAGGAAATAATCAGCTGCCAGTCCTGCCATGAACCCCACCAAGACCGACTTCCAACACCGTCTGGCTTAAGAATCTTGCCTGCTCTCCCATGAGTCTGGCACATCGTTCCACAAATGAAGATTCCTAAATAGTAAGTGGTTAAGTTGCAGATTATATATTTTGAGCTGAAATGTTTATTTCCTGCCCCACCCTACCCCAGTCAGTGCTCTTCTGTTGGAACCAACTGCCTGGCTGGCTGCTCTGCTTCCTCAGGATCACCTGAGCAGAGAGTGGAGGTGACTTCGGTGTGGACAGGGGGAGGCAGGGGGTGGTTTGTGAATGCCCTAGTTCCTTTCCATCTGGCTAGGGAGGATTATAGAACACTCTCCTAATGCGATTTTGTTTTATCCTAGGGAAGTCATGCGAAGGAAAAAAACAATGAAAATTGACATTTCATTTTATTTTGTATGCTTTTGCCAACATGTTCTGTTGAAGAAAAAAGAAAAAGGTCTGGTCCACAATTGCATGCTTTTTGTTTGTTCTGTTTTGTTTAGACAGAGATGTGTTTGAAAGCTCAGTCTTGGTTTACACATTCTGACTGGGTATAACCCTTGGGATTTGAGATAGTTCTTATCCCATCATGCAAACTGTAGAGTGCGGGATCTCTTATCTTGTGGTTAGTTTCCATGAAAGTGGACGTTGTGGAGAATTCTAGTCAAACCATTGCTTTTCAGTGGTAAGTGCTTGCTTGGAACAGCCTGTCATGGTGAGTGGACAAAACCCAAGATTCTTGGGTAAGAATCAAGAGCAGATCAGTGTGCAAGAAAGTTCTAGAAGGTATGTGTGAAGTATAAGGACTAATGTTACAACCCCGGGCTTGACCTCGCTGTACCAGTGCAGCTGAGGATCTTGCTCAGGCTTTCCTGGGTCCTGGAACCTGCTCATCTGAATTCTGTGTTCATTACTGACTTAATTTCCTATGTAAGTTCACCCACATTGTCATGAAGTCACAACCTGTACCTTGCTAAGTCTTGAACACTTTAGAAACTTCTCTAAGGGTTGTCAGACTTAGGACTCACTCTTTTGTTCAAGGATATGTTTGGCATGTGGTCTGTGGGTGATGCAGTGTGTAGTTCTGTGCTCATTCATCTTCGCTGTGATGGACAGTTCCTTTGTATAAATGCCATTATTTATTTACCCATGTGCTGGCTAGTTATATGTCAACTTGTCACAAACTAGAGTCATCTGGTAGGAGGGAACCTCAATTGAGAAAATCCCTCCATAATTTCTGGCTATATGCATTTTCTTAAGTAGTGATTGATAGGGGAGGACCCAGCCTATTGTGGGCAGATGGTTCTGGGTTTCTACAAGAAACCAGACTGAGCAAGCCATGGCAAACAAGCCAGTAAGCCTGGCCTCTGCATCAGCTTCTGCCTCCAGGTTTCCTGACCTGTTTGAGTTCCTGTCCTGACTTCCTTTGCTGATGAACAGTGCTGTGGAAGTGTAAGCCAAATAAACCCTCTCCTCCCCAACTTGCTCTGGTCATGGTGTTTATCACAGCAATGGTAACCCTAACTAAGACACCTATTTAGGAATTTTTTTCTCCTTTTTCTCATGTATTATAATATTCTCTCGCTATTATTTACACATGCAATTGTATACATATGCAGCGATCATTCTATATGACTATTCATGAGCTGTAGACATCCTCTGAGTACAGACTGCACTCTATGAAAGAGCTTTGGATTGATTACGTTTTTACAGTTTCATTGGAAATCAGACACTTGAAAGGCAGAGCTCCTGCTCAGCTCCTCCCTCAGCCTCCTTCCAAGACTTCCTTTAGCTGTAAACTGTCCTTTAAATGACATTTCTCCCTCCTGCAGCACCATCTAGGTGTCTCGGTTCCCCTAAACCTTGACACCAAACGTCAATTCATGTCAAACGTAGCTTAACAGGAAGCCTTTTTCAGAACAACGGTATTCGTCAAATGCTTTTCCTGGTGCCGTCCCCGATTGCAGTTGGAAAAGCGTGCCCCTCTTTAGTGCGCTCCCTTGCAAAACAGCAGTGTTCTGACTGGCTCACATCTGTCATGAGGAGTAAGCCTTGAAGAAGGGTCCACAGCCCTTTGTGATGAACGGAATGTTCTATAAATGGGCACTGAAAAATAATCAAGACATTCAGGGATCCAACAGGCCACGGAAACTCCATAGCAACAAATGAGCAGTAATTGCTACGGGCCAGCTATTTCCGCAGCTGTGCTCTCGGCTCTCACAAACTAGGAGCTCCCTGTCTTAGTTAACCCAGGTCAGGAATGGCGCTGCCAAGCAGGGCCAGGACGGGGTGAAGATGTGCTTGCTCCCTGTGCTCTCTGTTTGCTGGCATCCTTGCAGAGGCCCTGACCAGAGATGCCCTGGCCCTGGACCCCAGGCCAGGTGATCCAAGTTTCTCAACAACAGTTTTTTCCTCCAAGAAACCGTGCCTCTTGTACCAGCATCCTTACCTCTGTGGACACGGCTTCTGCAGGAAGCCAGGCTTGGAAGGAATAATAAGGACCAAGTCCATCTCCTTACTCCGTCCTTGGAAGCAGTCACGGTCCCCTGGTCAGGAATGTGTGCGAACTGCAAAATGTTCTTTTTCCCAGTTGTTCTTGGAAGTGCTCACAGGCAGATGTGGCCCCGCCCTACTTGCCTTTGTTACACAGAGACTAACTCAAGAGCTCACAGGACCTGTTGCATTCCACAGGAGCTGGAGATGCAACTCCCAGTAGCAAACTCAGGGACACCTGGCAGTTGTCAATGTAAGAAGGAGGTGGCTGTCCCTTTCTTGGTGGTGGTTGGGGGGGGGGCAGCGGCGTATAATGACCTTGCTCTTCTCCACAGTGTCCCTACACCATGGAAAATTGCCGAAACCATCCCGCCAAGTGTCCCAAATGGGGCCTTCCGCTCGGTAGGAGACAGAGTGAGTGGGAGGGGACCTTCCCTCAGTTCTTTGCTTGCCAGAGCTGGCAGCTGATGTCATTACACGTCTCCCAAGCTAGCCAGGCCTCTGTCTCAGCAGATGTTTCAGAGAGACTTTAGGAAACTAGTTCCCACAAGCAGTGTTTTCAGAACTTCGGTTCTCTTTGCCGTCACCACCGTCATGGAGGGCAATCTGTATGCTAGAAAGTGGCTTGTGGCCTCCACCAAATCCAGTTTGTTTCCATAGGTACAAGACACCAGTCCTTTCCCCCAACTCACAGTGGATCAGGAGCGATACGCTGGCTGTGGGTAGCTCCATTTCCCCCACAGGTGCAGACCCCCTTAACAGCATCCAGATGACCATGTACGCTAGTGGGCAATCCTAATTATGATTTAAGTATCTCCCAGGAAGCACAGTAAAGGACTACCCAAGCGCAGCCCCCGGGAATGGGAGTACGGGGAGAGGCCAGGATGCAGAAGAGTGTCACTGTTATGCTTGACTGTGACCCCACAGGCTCACGTGTTGGAATACTCTGTTCCCAGATGGTGGTATGGTTTTGAAGATCATAGAACCTTTAAGAGGTAGCGTCTCATAGTGGAAAGGGGGTTGCTAGGGCGGGGCTTTGAGGTTTGGTAGCTCAGCCCCACTTCCTGTCTGCTGTCTGCTTCCTGACTGTAGGCACAATGTGACCTCACACAGATGTGGCCATGCCTACTGTGCCGTGATGGACTCCATCCCTTCCTTCTTAGACTGTAAGCCTGAATAAACTCTTGTGGTCAAGCATTTAGTCACAGCAATGAGAAAGGAAGCCGATGCCGTCAGCTTGGGCCGTACTGCCCTGGGAACTTTCTCTTGCCCAGGCTGTTTGTGAGCCCAGCTCACTGGCTGGTGGAAGTCGGGCAGCGTTCATATACCATAATGATATATTGGCCCTAACAGCCCCGGACACAGCCTTTTTCTCGGAACTGTGTTCATATCTGTGCTGTTTTACCTGTAGTTCCCTTATCCACAAAAGAGGTAACTGCAGCTTTGCAGCGAGGATTGAGTGCCATAGACAAGGGATTTAGTACAGTACACTCTGTGTACACAGTAACAGACAGCTGCTTCCCTGCACCATTATCTCAAAAGCCGTGAAAACTGCAGTACAAATCAACGAGAATCATGTCCGTATACTGGAGGTAGGCAGTGGAATTTATGCCTCTCGGTGAATTTACGGTGGTGGCATAGTACTTGAGGTATGAAAGGCTCAGGGCCTTGAACTTAAACTGATGTATTTGTTCCACTCAATGAGACACTATTCTGCTTGAGGTCACAAGTCAGGGTCCTGGAGCCTCAGCTCGGGGACACCAAAACCAGTGTTGGCGCCGCGTCATGGTGAACATGGAATCTTGGGCAGCATATGAGTCTAAATTCTTATCAGGAAGGTACAGTGATCATGTACACCCCCTTGGTCAGTAAGAGACATTTTAAAAAAAGGCCTGGGTAGATGTCTGCTATCTAGGGAGCATCTCCTACCAGGCTGAGGCGATGCCCACAGAAAACAACCATCTTTTTCTCTGATCTTGCTTACCCATGAGTCTGCATTATGAACTGGTTCTATCCTGGGGCTAAACAGCTAATGCTGGTCCTTGTATTGATGAATCTTCATTGTTAAGTTGCCAAGATATAGAATCACCACGGAAACACATCTCCGAAAATATCTATGAGGTTGTTTCCAGGTGGCACCTTCTCATTAAATCCTCACAGGATGGAAGGTCTTCCCAACCTTCTCTTATAAGTGTGCTGATGTCATTTATGGGTGCTCTAGACTGGTGACCTGAGTGTTCCTGCCCGAATGTATCACGATAAGCACGTGTCTCATCACATATGAACTCCAGATGACACTGACATCAGACCACATGTGACAGTCACATTGACTGTTGAGTTGACAGGCTCTAGAGTCACCTGAGAGATGACCCTCTATGCACACACGTGAGAGTTTGTAGACTGAGTTAACTAAGGCAGGAAGGAGGGGAGACCCGCAACTGTGGCCAATACCATTCAATGGACAATCTTGGCTGAAAAATGGAGGTGGTTGGGCTAGGGAGAGGTGTCTCTAGGGACTGTGACAAATGGAAGAAGAGCTATTCCCTGACCACACATGTGCCCCATGTATCATACACACATAAAAATAGTAATGATGATCGTTAAGAGTTTAAATGAAGTCACATAAGATGGCTTAGTGGGTTAATGTGCTTGTCACCAAGCCTGATAACCTGAGTTCAAGCCCCAGAACCCATAGTGGACAGAGAGAACTGACTCTCATGGTTGGTCTCTGACCTCCACATATGCACTGTGTGGCTCTCCTACACACACACACACACACACACACACACACACACACACACACACTATATATATATATATATATATATATATATGTATCTTTTAAGAAGCTGAGGGGCAGCATTCATCTTTCTTGTCCTCCTGATTGTAGCTACAATGTGACCAGCTGTCTCCTGGATGTAGTCCTTCCTTACGATAAAGAACTGTACCCTCAAACTGTGAGCCACTGTACCTCAAACTGTGAGCCACAGTACATCAAACTGTAAATCAAAATTAACCCCTCCTCCTTTAAGTTTCTTTTATCAGATATCCCACAACAGGATGAGAGAAGTGACTGATATCCCACACACTGGGCTCGTCACTTGCCTGTCTGAGCTGTCATTGACTGTGATGCGGAGGGCAGTGGCCACAGAGCTCAAAGTCAAATCAAGACAGTATCACTGGCTTAGAGACAGTACCCAGTAAGTATTGTTCCCATAGAGTCCACATGTGGTCCCCAGAAGGTCAGCTTTCCTCTTGGTCATCCACAAATGAGGACAGACTGTCTCATAACAGATAGCGTGTGAACATCATGTAGTCGATGGGATGAAACTGACTAAGAGAAGACCATGTGTGCCAGACTCTTGGTGCTACCCCATGAGGGCTGTGTCTCTCAATCCTTCTTCCTGGACCATCTTGACCCCTCCATCCTCTTACAAGTTGTCTGCAGGGAGGCGTGGTTCTTGCCTGTTTGCAGCTACCCAGTTAATGGAGAATGCTGGAATGCGCTCATCCTAAATCTACTTTATAACTTTCTATGCTGCTCATCTGGTGCCTCTAACTTCTGTAAAAGGAAAAGAATTTGGGTTCTGGCAGAGACGGTGCTCAGTTGCCGATGACATTGAGGCCTCCATGTGAGGAGACCTGTTCACTCCTTTCCATAAATGCCTTTCCCAAGACCCTTGCTTGTCATACCAGGATGACATTCCTCAAAAGAAATGCTGTTGTCTACATCACATGACAGCACAGAATTCCCAACACCTCTGAGCCCCTTCCTGACCCAGCCCCACAGAGTAATGTCTACTTCGGAAGTAGAAGGGAGTTTGAGCTGGCTGGTGGTTCCAAGCGAGGAAGCTATCGTTAGCTTTAGCTGTGTAAATCAGCGTGTCCCTTCAGTAACGACAAGAACACTTGCTGCTCTAGGTGATTTTTTCCATGTAGAGTCACCTAAACCTCACAGCCTCTCTGGGAAGCATGGACTGTGCTGACTGGCTGTGTTAGCAAACTGTGGGGTGGGGAGGGATGTCCCAGCTGAAGTCCCGCAACACCAGGTGTCAGTGTTGATGGACGAGACGGGTCCTCAGTATGGCCTTGCTCACCAGCGCTGTACTGCCGGTGCCCTAGGGAGGTCCTGGCTTCAGTCCAGCCCTGGCTGGGAAAGTCCTGACATCAAATGAGTACACCAGCTAAGGACAGTTTGGAATAAGTTAAACGTTCAATAGTCCCTTATCAATGGGACATAAACATCTATGTTTCAGAAAGAAAACTAAAACACTTTTAGATACAAGAAAGGTCATGCCTTTATTCAAACAATGATATCTATCCAGATAAGTATACGAAGACCTGGGTTATACAGCCCAGCCTGTTACTCCTTCTACAGGAGCCTGATCCCTTTAAACTCCACTGGGAACAATAAGCTGTTTTCCTTCCTCATCTGCTCACTTTACAATCTATTTCTCAAGTAACTGATTATACGTTGGACATAAATGTGAGATATTTATTTTAAAATGTGACTGCGTACTCCGGTTGACACGTTTACTATCAGGGAGATTGAATTATTTTTAGGGCTGCTGTTTTGAAATGTCTGTTGTGTGTTGAACTTACACTGTGTTTTCCTGTCATGTCAAGCACTCTGTCAAGTGTCCGGGGGTAGAAACTGAAGCCTGTTCCTGCTTCTAGAAGGATAGGAGTTTTTCTGCATACAGTGGCAATGGATGGGGTTGGAGTGGGCCACACCTCTCCCGCCAGCTTTTCCCCTGCTTGCTGAGAAGCATGTTCTTGCTGTTTTGGTCACACAAATGGCATGCTAACAATGCTGGGATTGAGCCCACAGTGAGCAAACTTAACAAGGAATGGTATACAGCGACAAGTTTGCATTTGCCTTTTCATGTGGGTGTGTGCGTGCGTGCGTGCGTGCGTGCGTGCGTGTGTGTGTGTGTGTGTGTGTGTGTGTGTGTGTGTGCGTGAATCAGCTCTTTCAAACAGCTTTCAAAGCAGTTTTAAGCAGCAGGACTGAGCCTTCCCTTTGATTCAGAAGATGAGGCGCCCCCCTCTCCCTTCTGAGCTTTCTCCTGTGTCCCCAGGGCTCTTTGCTTAACACTGGCTGCTGGTTATTGTCGCTGTGCTGGGGCTGGAACACTAAGTTCAGGGCACACAGTGTCCAAGTCTGGATCTTTCCCTCCACTGCAGCCATCATGGCCAGGCTGTGAACTTCTGAGGTGGGAAACGGGGAAACTGAAATCCAGTCCTACAGAGGAGGAGCCCAGCTGGGGCAGGAAGTGACTGCTGTAGCCAGTGGGCTCTGGGAGCCTTGAAGTAGCACAGGAAACGGAACCTGGGCACTCTGTACTCAGTCCTTTCCCAGTGAGGCTGGGAGACCAGAGCCAGCTAGAAGGCTGCGTGAAGCAGACAGTGTTCCCTGGAGAGAAATGTTTAAGCTTTGCTCAACAAAACACTATATATATTATAGAGACGCCTTCCTTTCCACTCTCCTCCTGCAACAGCCATTTGAACAGATCAGGCCCGAATAATTTAATGATCATAAAACTTTTTCACTGTAATGAGAAATTCGGTCCTTCCTTTGAGAGGCAGAAAGTCCCATACATTGTTGGCAGGTACTGTCACGACAGGACACACCAAGACCTAGGGAATAACCCCTAGCCTCTGAGTCAAACAAACCTCCGGAAAGCAGGGCCATTAACAGGACAGAGCAAGACAGGGGAGATTAAGGTTGAGGGCACCATCTCGGAGAAGTCTATTTATAGACACCACTGAGAAGGAGGTGGAGAAAACCTTTTTTGGTAAATGTGCCTAGGTTCCCAGGAGCAGCTGCCTGGATGTTGCGTGAACTACTACACAGTCTGACAGTTGGGCTGACCCCAGACCACCAGAGAGCACGTTGGTCACCAGGCTTTCCTTCAAAGTGTTACAGCAACTGAGCAGAGCTGGGTATAAACAACCCGATACTTAAGGGAATACATATAGGACATTTAAAGATACATCTCTTAGGGGTGGACAAGTCAGTAATGTGTGCAAGAACAAGGACCTGAGTTCTGATCTTCAGCACCCATGTAAGTAAGCAGCTGGGCCTGCCACCACACACCGACAATCCCAGCGCTGGGAGACAGAGACAGGAGGATCATGGGGTCTTACCAGCCACCTGTAGTGGCTGTAAGTAGTGAGCTCCAGGGTCAGTGAGAGACATGTCTCAAAAACAAGGTGGACAGTGACAGAGGAAGACTCCTCTGGCCTTCATGAGCACCTATGCACACGTGTGTGCTCACACACAACTAAAGAAGAAAAAGAGAAAGAATGTCAAGTTCTTTGGGAAAGGAAACACATGCTCTACTTAACATGTTTATCTCTTTTCTCCCTCAACACTCTAGAAAATAGTTTCAAAGGTATTGTTCACAATAATATGGAGAGTGGGAGGAAAGGGAGAATTGGTGAGCTATCTCAGGAAGTGCATGGAAGACAGGGGTAGATAGAAAAGCATGTCTACAGGCGGATGCCAAAGAAGAGACTCCAGTGAGGGGGACCCCTTTCACTATCCCCGCATGTTGAGGACACCCGCTCTGACTTCTCCATCTTATAGGGACCAGAGGTTTTATTCAGAGGAGAATATGGTAGTAGGTGCTCTGGCTGAGGGAACCAGGAGCCACCACCAAAGGTAGACTGGGAAAAAGGGACGGTAAAAAGTCTCCTTGTCCCTCAGGAAGAGGACAGTGAGCAAACCAGGAGCATGACCCTTCCACAGCAGAGCCACATGGGGCTCACACGGCCAACAGCCCCCACTGGGATGTAGCCATCTGGGTGGCAGGGCCTCGGTTGTTAGCGTGAGAGAGCAGACAAGCACTTCTAGATACAAGATGGAAAACAGAAACAAAGGTAAAGCTGAAATGACTCCGGACAAGCGAAGAACACACCTCTGCAGTGTTTAAAATAGTAGGACAAGCTAAGAACACACCTTTGCAGTGTTTAAAATCCATAGGCAGATGAACAAACGTTACATTTGTAAAACAGGAACAGGATGGATGCATTCAGAATAAGTAAAAAGCTCTTATCTTAGAATTTGTATAAACCATAACCGAAGTAAGATAAAAATCTCCATGATAGAAGCCGGGCAGGGATGGCACACGCCTTTAATCCTAGCACTCAGGAGGCAGAAGCAGATGGATCTGAGTTCAAGGTCAGCATGGTCTACAGAGAGAGTTCCAGGACAGCCAGGGCCACACAGAGAAAC
>CABHPH010146354.1:21395-42264 GCA_902168325.1 Peromyscus nudipes
CCTGAGCTATTGACAGTTGATGGCCCTGGAGGAAGGAAAGACATTTTCTTTAGTGGTAGGGCCACTGGTAAGTTGCCTGTGCTCTTGAAAATAATTCCTTATCCCCCCTACGAGCTCCTAAAAGTCACCAAGATTCTACTCATTCCTTCTCTCTCTCTCTCTCTCTCTCTCTCTCTCTCTCTCTCTCTCTCTCTCTCTCTCTCTCACACACACACACACACACACACACACACACAAAATAGAAAGTGGGATTGTCTGGGAAGATGAAGGGGATCAGCCAGAGTGGGGAGGGGATAAGAAGGGGTGTGTGTGTGTGTGTGTGTTTATGTGGGCACGCATGCATGTGCATGTGTGTGTAAGATCTAACTACATCATCATGAAACCCATTGTTATGATAATTAATATATGTTTATTAAAAAAGAAAAAACAAAGCTAGGAAGAGGAGGGTCAACTGACTTTCAGGACACCCTTGAGAAACAGATGACCTTCAGGGCTTCAAACAGGGACAGAACACACAAGTCAACACTCGCACAGCATCAGGCTTTCCACTGTGGTCGAGTGGGAAGACAGTACATTAACCCCACAGTTCTCAGTTGGTGTTGAAGCTAATGATGGGTATTTATGGGGACACTGAACTAACTCTGTCTGGTATGAATATTTAGGATTTAAAAATACATTAATTTTAGAACCTGCCATGAAAACAAATCAAGACAATGGGGAAACTGAGTAAGTCAAGAGTCACCAATGTGGTCCTCTGATTTCAAAGTGGGGATGGAATGGAAGCCCAAGGAAGCTGGTCCTGACACGTTCAGCACTGGTCTACTTAACCATTTCTCATCTGAGAACAACAGGCCAGGGCTGGAGATGCAGCTCAGCTGGTGGAGTGCTTACCCACACGCAGAAAACTCTGTGTTCTATCCTTAGCGCAGCATATGCCAGGTGTGGTAGTTCAGGCCTGTAATCCCAGCACTCGAGAGGTAGAGGCAGGAAGACCAAAAGCTCAAAGTCATCCTTAGCTACAGAGCGAGTTCCTTGGGTGCTAGTAAAGTTGGGGCACATAGTGGAGCACATCATAGCAGCCTGGAAGCAAGGAAAGAAAGAGGGGCCGGGGAAGAGACACTCTGCAAAAGCAACGTGACCTACCTTCCCCAGCCAGCCCCTCTCTCCTAAGATTTCCCCACTGCTTCTGAATGCTGCACCTGCTGGAGACAAAGCCTTCAGCGCCTGAAGCTTTGGATGTTAATGGATATGAGGATAGTATGGTTTGCATGTGAGGTGTCCCTCAAAAGACTCATATACTGAAGACTTGGTCCCCAGCTTGTGGAAGCAGCCATTGAGAAATGATTTTTATCCTGAGGGCTGTGACCTCATTAGTGGGTTGATGGGTTCCTAAGTTGACAACATGATTGAGAAGTGGGGTCTGGGCAGAGCAAATGGGTCAGCAATAATGTGCCTTTGATTGATACGTAGTCCCGGCTCCTTCCCCGTCTCTCTCTGCTTCCTGGCTATTGTCAGGCAAGCACTTCCTCTACCACATGCTTCTGCCGCCCTCACATTCTGCCTCACTACAGGCCCAAAGGGATTGGAGCCAACCGACCGTGAACTACGACCATGAGACACTCCACTGTGCCACTTTGTCACAGCGTGGGAAGATGGCTGACATGGACATTTAAGATACCAACCATAATGTGGGGCATATATGGGCTGCAAAGAGGGTGCCCAGAGAAATTTAGATAAATAGAGCTTAAGCTTTAAGCTGTTTGTGCAGAGAGTGAATACAAATGGTACCAGAGGAAGTTAGTTTAAGCTGTTTGTACAGAGAATAGACACAAAGGATGGCTAAGAAGAAGTTAGCTTGGGTTGTTTGTATGGAGATTAAAGACAAATAGTGAGAAAGGAAGTTAGCTCAAGTTATTTATACTAAAAACAGGAGATGATGTCAGGGCATAGACAACTTGTAAATAGCGTGACCTTTAAAATGATTGGTTGGTTCCTTCACCCCCTCCTAGGGTTCTGAGGTTTTCTGGTATAAAAGAGGCTTACTGCCCATTAATAAACGAGTTCTTGCTTGACTTGACTCCCCGCTGCGGGCAAGCGGCGCGCACTTGCCTTACCTCAGTTCCAGGCCACCTCTTCACAGGTGACCTAAGTTCCTGGTGGGGCAGGTCCCCACACCATAACAGATCTTTAGGACTATTCAGGAGGCATGGTAGAGTTAAGGGAGTTACAGTTTCCATTCTTCACTCAAATATCCAGGGTAAGAAGTTGCACATCTATAATATGGTACCCGGGGCAGGGGTAAAGCAGTTTAAACAAGGAGACCTACTAAAAAACAGACAGATAAAGCAAATGGACATCTATGCAAAAGACAAGGAACCAGGGACTGATGAGATGCTCTGCAGTTATGAGCACTGGAGGTTCTTCCAGAAGACCCAGGTTCCACTCCCAGTGGCCACGCGGCAGCTTGCAATCATCTATAACTCTAGTTCTCGGGGAGCTGATGCTCTCTTCTGGTCTCTGCAGGCACCTGGGCCTGAAATCGGTGCCCAGACATACATGCTGGCAAACACTCATGCACATAAAAAAATTAAAATAATTTAAAAGGACTCATTAAAAAAAAAAAAGGACAAGGAGCCCACAGAAGAGTGGGTAGAAAAAGAAAGATGAAACAATACAATAAAATGCTGGACTCAAGCCTCAGCATAGCCATGATTACATTATGTAGAAATGTGCTAACTATACCAATTAAGAGACAGAGAGTGTGAAAGTAGATTAAAAGCATGACCCAGCCACATGCAAGGGCACTGCACTGAGAAAAAGAAAAGAAGATCTCAAAGAATTAGGTATGATTCCATTTATACTACCCCATTTATACTATCCCATATATACATTGTCCACATGACCCAGGTATAGCCATCAGGGAGACGTCCCCTTGCCAAGTGATGGTGGGGGACTGGGGACCCGGATGAGGGTAGAATGTTGGGTGGTTGAAATGAGAATGGGGTGCTGAGATTACACCGTAGGGAACATTTGGCTCTTGTTTCCCCCTGAACACCTCCACTCTATGGATTCCAGTGAAAGTCAGGTCCTTGTGATCAAAGCACTTTGCAACTGAGCCCAAGAGGTAATTTACAAAACCACCGCTTAACATGGAGTTGCTGTGCAGTTTATACATGGTTCCATCACCTAGAATTGCTGTTTTAGATATATTTATGTGTATGAGCATGTTGCCTCTTTGTGTGTGTGTGTGTGTGTGTGTGTGTGTGTGTGTACATGCACCACATGCATGCCTGGTATGCATGGAGGTCAGAAAAGTACATTGGAGTTATGGATAATTGTAGGCTGTTGTAGAATATTATTTCAAGGTGTGTTACTTTTGTTTATGCTCTGGAATGTTTGCTTAATGATGTAAAGATGTGTTTGATTAAATAAAGTGCACCTGTGGTCAGGAGGCTGCATCAGCTACTAGCCGACAGGAAGTGGTAGGGAGGAGCCAGGTGAACAGGGTTTATAAGGAGGGGCGAGGAGACGTAGGAGGGCTTTTTGAAGGATGGGAGCAAGGAGAGGAGGTGAGCTACTTGCTATTCAGCCTCTGAAGAGCAGAATTCCACCTTAACCTTTGAATCTTGAGTTCCTTAGAGGGAGACAGGTTTAGTTAATCTCCCTTCGTAGCTTTGCGAGAGTTGGAGCCGGAGGGAACAGATTTCCCTCCAGCTATGGCCCTTGCAGCCTAACCGCTGCTGGCAGAGGCGGAGTTGCAGTAGCTGATTCAGACAGCTGTGGCTTAAAAGGCAGCAACCATTTAAAAAAAAAAAAAGGGACAAAGTAGGCTACCGCGTGGGTACTGGGAACCGAGCCTGGGTCCTCTGCAAGAGCAACAAGTGTTCTTCACCACTGAGCCATCTCTTCAGTCCCATGGTTTCATCACTTTTATGTGAATCAGGCTCTGTCAACAGCCCCACAGCCCAAGAAGGAGTCACTGAGTCACCAAAGCTGGAAAAGACACACTTACCTGCTAATGAGACCAGAGGGTCCAGAGCTGCTGGAAAGTCTCCCGGCAGCTTGGGCTGTTAGCCTCCCTGGTGCCAGAGCTGCCCTCCCTAGGCTAACCCTGGTTTGCAGATGTGCATGTCTTGGGGAAAGGGCATCCTAAACCTGGGTACCAGGTTTTTCAGGGCTAAGTTTTGAGTATTGCTAATAAAAAAATAAAATAAAATAAATAAATAAATAAATAAATAAATAAATAAATAAATAAATAAATAAATAAATAAATAAGTAAACTGTGCTTTGCTTCATGTTTCTGAAATTTATTCCAAATTTTTTCTTTTCTCTACCTGTCCTTATATTTTGTCCTTATTTTATGGTTTTCCTATTGTCCAGGAGAGGACCTGTCTCAGTAAGTAGTCTCCATGAGGGCAGGATTCCTATACTTTACCTAGCTGTGCTGAAATGACAGAATTTTGGTGTGCCCTGCTGGGAAAAGGCATGAAATTTCTGCTTCTGACAAATCTTTGGATAAAAATAATACTCTTTTCTTGCCCTGTAAGAGTATAATGTTTTATCTGCTAAGGGCATGCGCACAGTGAGGCCATACCCCGAGAGTCCCTTTCCATCCTGCTGCTTTCTAAGACTTTGCAATCCATCATGGGAGAGGTGGAGCTAAGACCCTCTGGCAGCCATCTCCTCCAGCATAAGCACCAATTTGAGCAGTTATCGATACGCCAAACTACCTTCACAAGAGCAATTCAACATCCCAACAACAGGAAAATGTAGGTGGGGGGTCATGTGGCTGAGTGTTAATTACATTTCATTCCTTCAAAAGTCAAAACATGGAACAATTTTATCAAGTTCTCTTTAAGATAGAATCGTTTTCTGGGCCTTTCTGTGGGCTTATTGTCTACACCCATGTAGCTAGAGTTTTTCTGCCGGGCCCACAGTCAGGACAAATCTCTGCCACCCGCCAGTCTCCAGCTCCCAAGTCCCGCCAGTCTCCGAGCCCACTTATAAAATAAACACACAGACGCTTACATTATTTAAACTGCTTGGCCATTAGCTCAGGCCTATCATTGTCTAGCTCTTACTCTTATATTTAGCCCATTTCTATTAATCTCTACTTTGCCATGTGGCTCGTGGCTTACCGGTACTTTACATCTTCCTTCTCCTGGCCGCGGCTCCAGGCCGTCTCCCCTCTACCTTCCTGTTCCCTCAATTCTCCTCTCTGTTAGTCCCGCCTATACTTCCTGTCTGGCTACCGGCCAATCAGCGCTTTATTGATACAGAGTGATATCCACAGCACACCCACATGACACTTAGTGGCCATAGAAATTATACACTATAAAATCAGTTGGTTGTGGACAAAAATGCAAGAATTCCAAGTAGAGCGTCACTGGTTTTGATGTCACAACATCAGTTGGAACGCCCATTTTCATTTTTGAACCTGTTGTGTGTCAAAACCAAACAAGATACAGTGTCTCACCTTAAAACATATGTCAATAAATCATGTTTTTAATCACATAATTATCTTAAAGTTAAGTATCCACGGCTTCGAAGGAAGCAGTTGAAATACCTGTGCATAGATTATAAGAATAACTAGTATTCATATTAAAATGAATGTTTCAATGCTGTACTGATACACATTCCCTTAAAAACTTGAACTTGCTTCCTCATTCTACCCTGTGCAAAACCATCAGCATGGCTTCCAAACCCCCCAGGTTCCTGAGGTGAGCTGTCACTGTAAAAGAGGTTCATGAGGCCGATGGGAGTGTGTGGTCTATGTTACGCTGCCTCTTGCTACTTTGTTTGAACTCAATCACATAGAGAATTGTTCCCACCCCCA
Organism: Peromyscus nudipes; assembly: GCA_902168325.1. Lineage (NCBI taxonomy): Eukaryota > Metazoa > Chordata > Mammalia > Rodentia > Cricetidae > Peromyscus > Peromyscus nudipes. The sequence goes on from CABHPH010146354.1 coordinate 27,232, forward strand.
CTCCTCCTATGAGGTGAGCAGTTATTGCTCAACAAAAAGCCGTTCTAATTAAGACATTTGGGTGTTGGGCTTGCTTCCTTTCCAGGCACCATGAGTCCTTAGGTGGAAGTGGGTCCAGGCAATGTTGTCCACCTCTGCATATGCACGGCATCCACAGAGAGACCTGGCAGGGCCCTTTCTCAGCATGTGTGTGTGCAGGTATACGTAGCTGCAGGACCAGACTAGGCTTGGCATTTACTCCTCTGACTAGCAAGGCTGTTCTTGAGAACTGTTTCTCCTCTCTGCCTCTTTCCCCTTCCTGGAGCAGGGTGAGTGACAGTGACCTCTGTCTATCAGGGAAGAAGATGAGCCCGGAAGGCAATGAACCTCAGTGTCCACTGCAGGAAATGAAACAGCAGCACATTGTCTTGTCTGGACCTCAGGCAGGCAAGTGTGGGAAAAGACAACACCAGGCCGTCTCTTTCCTAAGAGGCCCTGAAGGCTCAGCTCTGCCTTGCAGGAGTCTGTGGCTCTCTTTGATCCCTTCTGCCCTTCGCTTTCACTATCCTGACCTAAAATGTCAGGATAAGCAGCATATAAGCACCATATAAGCAGCAGGGGACATGTCTCAACATTCTAATTGGAGGATGCTGTGCACACATGCAGATGTCACTCTGCCCACTGTGGCTACAAGGGACAGGTCCCTTTTCAGCTTGGCTTTGGGGAGAGTCCGGGGTCTATTCTCTTGGGAGGTTACATGCTGAGTGGCTGAGCCTGGGAGCCAGTGAAGACCCCAGGGAAGCAAGTCCAGAGGATGGGAGGGTACACCTAAGTACCTGGGCCTGGGAGCCAGTGAAGACCCCAGGGAAGCAAGTCCAGAGGATGGGAAGGTACACCTAAGTACCTGAGCCTGGGAGACAGGGAAGACCCCAGGGAAGCAAGTCCAGAGGATGATTTCCTGTTTCATCCATGAGTAGGTGAGGGAACTCCAGCAATGTCTACTCTAATTACAGTCCCTCACATTGAAGAAAACAGCATCTTTTGCTAAGCCTCTGTCCTTTGCAAACCAATAATCTGCTTCTGAATGTCACCGGACCCCTTTCTGTTAAACCCTCAGGAAACACTGTAGGAAAACAAAGAGGCATTGCCACTTGCCTGTTCGTCACCCTCTTGCCTGCTCGTCACCCTTCTCAACCTGTGAACCCAGCCCTTGAGTGTTGCTAAGATTCGTCTTCAGAATCTTCCCTCACAAAAGCTAATGCTGAAATCAGGAAAAGTGGAAGAGAAAGGAGGGGAATACTTTTGTTTGTTTGATTGCTGTTGTTCGAGACAGGGTTTCTTTGCGTAGCCCTGGCTGTCCTGAAACTAGCTCTGTAGACCAGAGATCCACTTGCCTCTGCCTCCTAAGTGCTAGGATTAAGTTGTATGCCACCACCGCCCAGCAGGGAGGGTTATTTTAGAAATCCTAGGTGCATGGCTGGAGAGGTGGCTTGGTGATTAAGAGCGCTTGCTGCCCTTCCCAATGACCTGCACCCATCTCAGGTGGCTCACAACCACGTGTACCTCCAGATTCAGAGCATCTGACACTTTCTTCTGACCTCTGTGGGTACCAACACAGATAAGTACAGAGAAAGAGAGAAAGAGAGAGAGAGAGAGAGAGAGAGAGAGAGAGAGAGAGAGAGAGAGAGAATTTTTTTAAAAAAATCTTGGAGAAAAAAGAGGAAGAACTGCTGGGGTCAGAAGAATGCTTCCCACTGGCCTTGCTAATGATCTCCCAGACTCCTTGGCGCTGAGGAGCTCATCCTGGTGTGAGTCCACACTCCCTCTCCATCCACGCTGGGAAGGGGTGGGAAATCTTGCCACGCGTAGTTTCCCAGTTGCATTGTGGACTCTCAGCTAAGACAAAATTGCTTATCCATCAGGACAATGTGCATCGAAGGTTCTGAAATACGTCCAAGTAATCGAAGTTGAAAGAAAACCACCCTCCCACCAGTGGGTAAAATTAACCATCTAAGATATCAGATGATCCATCGCAACCTCGATCTGGAGTTCTTGTTTCCTGGGGAAATTTGCAATTCAATGCCAGCACAGGTGGATACAGGAATTGTGCGGAGGATGTGCCCACGCCTGGAGAGTTTTAAACACAGCTAGCTGACACTTTCAGAATCACTGCAAATGAATGTTGCAAGATAGGTAAGAAAGATACCAAGACACCGCTGGGCTTATTCTGGTCCTTTCCTTTGTTTTTACTGCAGCTCTTCTCTGTGCTAAGGTGGCAAGTGGCTTTGGTCGTTTGAGATGTCTTTTCCAGCCTACAGACAGCCTCATGGTTCATTTCATTTCCACGTTAAAACAGTCCTGGGAGGCTGGAAAGCTGCTGTAAGGACCTCCATTGGAGACATAAGGACAGGAGCTCAAGGGAAGTGATGGGAAGTGACATGCCCAAGGTCACAGGCGGGACCGTAGACCTCAGTCTTCCTGGGTCTGAGGCTCTGGGTTGTCCCAGGGTTGACGTACACCACCCTGTTTGTTTCCACTGAGCCAGTTGTTACCTCTCATCCTGTTGCAATCTTTCCCCAGAGAGACGCACAGGCAGCTTTCTCAGCTCAAAGAGACAGCGGGACTATCCACTGAGTCATGGGGAGGAGCCAGTTTCCTTCTTAAGTATTTTTTGTTTGTTTGTTTGTTTTTTGAGACAGGGTTTCTCTGTGTAGTTTGGTGCTTGTCCTGGATCTCCCTCTATAGACCAGGCTGGCCTCGAACTCAACAGAGATCCGACTGGCTCTGCCTCCCGAGTGCTGGGATTAAAGGCGTGAGCCACCACCGCCCGGCCTTCTTAAGTATTTTTACATGGAGAGTTTTATGGACTACACTCTCTTGTGCCCACCTGGGTTATCACAAGGTGCTCCCATGCATGTTTCTACGTCATCTTAGCAGAATACTAGTCAATGGGCTAGGGCTTAACGACAGCCGTTGGAGACCCATTTGCAAAGAAGGGCCTGTCCCATGTATGGGAACGAGGGCTTGAAGCTGCCTTTCAGGTTCCTGATCTGAAGAAATGGTGGAGGGCAGACCCTTCTGAGAAGTAATGGAAGGGCCCCAAAGACACACCTGGCTCTCCTAAAGTAGAACGGGAATCCCAGGAACATCTGAACTCATCACAGTGATCACGTGACTTTGCAGACTGATAGCTACTATATGCACCAAGACAAGGTGAACCAGGTTCCCCAAGGGTCAAAGGGCACTTTGGCAATCAGGACAGCAAAAGTCTCTGTGATCTGCAGAGGTATAACGACGTGGTAGATTGAGGGCTGTCCTGGTGCTGTCTTGGGATCACAGAGAGATGCTGTCTAAGCCCCTCTTCAGAAGGTGGCTGGGCTCTCCATTTAAAGCAGAAAGTGCCCTACTGTGGAAGGAGATGAGAACGTGCTCTACAAGGTGAGAATTGGCTCCAAGAATGGGCCCAGAGCCCCTCCAGGCAGAGGAAGAGGGGGCAACAGAGTCCACCTGCCACATCTGACTTCCTGATGAGCGTCTGGGAGATGGAAAGGCAGGCTACTGACCAAGATTGCAGTGGGGACTCCAGGCAGAGGGAGACATGGTTGCCCATGTCTCCTGCTAGCGCAGAATCTGGTCCCTCTGATTCTCCAGGATATCACCCCTGCTTGAGCCTTGAGTCCCTCCATACACAATCCTCCTGCCCCACTCTTCCGAAGGCTGATCTCCTCTTAGCCTTCCAGGCTGACCCACACCTCCCCTGTAGGGCCTGGTCCTTCCAGTCTCTGGGTCCACACTGGCCTCTCCTCTAAGCAGAGTGGGGCCCCTCTGACTCCCCATGGTACCCCAGAGCCTGGGGTGGGCCAAGTGCTGGGAAGGCTCCCCACACAAGGGCATAGCTTCAAGCTGCCCCTCATCTTATCCATGCAAGCTCTCCTGCAGTGCCCACAGACCTGAGGTTACTCAGTCTGCAGACCCTCAGCTCCAGACTGTGGTCTGGTGCCAGTCTCCCAGGATGAAATGTCTGGTGCTTTTCTACACCTTGGCTTGGCCAGCCATCCACCCTCCCAGCCATCCTCTGAGCAAAATGGACAGGTGATACCCCTGGCATTGGACCACCCAGAGTCCTGTTCCTGATTCCAGTGGGGAATTATCCCTCCTCCTGCCTCACAGAGCTGGAAGAACAGCTGCCTCAATTCTAAGTGGACTCAGCAGGTTGTCTTTATACGGAGGACCTGTATATGTAACAATAAAAATGAAAAAGGAGATCATGAAATAGAGAGTAAGGGGGGGGAGGGCTGGAGGGTGGGAGGAGGGAGGACGGGGGAATCCGGGGCTGATATGTGAAATCAAGTGAATTATAAAATAGAAATATTAAAAAAAAAAAGAAATAGAGAGTAAGTGAGCAGGGGACATGGGTGGAGTTGGAAGGGGAAATGTGGGGTGGAAATTATGTAAATACAGTACTCATATGAAATTCTCAAAAAATAATAAATGATTTTGTTTTAAAGAACAGATGATCACTGGAGATGGAACCCAAACCAGCCGTAAAGGCCAATCCTCTCCCAGCTGGCAGCTGGTAGACAGGGAGCTCTGGCCAGGTACAGCCTAGGAAGTTCAGCTTGAAGACTGTTCCAGGAGGCATGGAGTGAACACTCAATAACAACAATAAAAAGTACTGCTGACCTACTGTTCCCAGAGTCGCAGCAGGTGAGTACTGCTGACCCCAGAGTCGCAGCAGGTGTCAGCCTACGTCACCCCATCACTCGGCTCTCAGAACAACCCTGGGAAGGAGGTTTGACTTTCTCCCAAGGGTGCTGGTGGGAACTGAAGGGGGTTGAACAGATTAAAGAGGATGGTTTGAAAGCTTTTTATTCCCAAGTTTGGGGGTGTTGTGGTTTTTCTCTTCGTAAGTTCATCTCTGACTCGGATATAACATAATGGGAGGTTTTTCCACAAATAGTTTAAAGCTATGGTTCTCCTGGTAGAGCCGTGACTTTGAACAACGTAGGTCTCCCTCCCTTTGTTTTATAGTCAGGGTCCAAACAGCCTGGGCGAGCCAAGCCTCGCGTCCACGCAGTTTGAAAGCAAGGATGTCTGCTGCTTATCTCCTCGACCTTCCCTGTCGCTGTCCACCTGCTCGGCAATGGCCAGCTTGCCATGTCGACATCATCCTCTCATGGTACCACAGGTAGTGTTTCCTAATTTGGAGAGATCTTGAGACTTTTCAGGATCGTGCCATGCATTTTTGTAACTGTGAGAAGAGCTGAGAAGTCAGGAGAGAAATGAGAGCGGAAGCTGTCACTTCCTTCAAGTTTCACATCTCAGGATGACTCTGTTTGCAGCTTGAGGTGCTTTTTTCATTTTAGCAACAGCAGAAGTTGTTGTCTGTGTTTGGAGAGGGGGAGGAGAAGAAAATAAACAAAACCCTGAATTGTCACTGGCTCCCATTACTTTGATTAGGAAAATACGGAGACGTCTCTAAGGAAAAAGCCTGCTCTCATGCCACGACTTCATAGTGCATCAGAATTACCCACATATAGTTGAGTTCACAGAGTTTGCTGCAGTTCAGTGTGTTTTATCACACACACAGGGTTGTACAACCATGGCCACCACCTAGTGTTGACACTGAGCTCCGCTTCTCAGCCCAGCCCAGCCCCACCAGTCTGCTGTGGTTTGAATTTTCTCCGTCTCCCCTTCAAAACGTATGCGGAGCCGAGGGTGCAGCTCAGCAGCAGAGCTTGCTGCCGCTATCTCAACAGAATCTGTTTCCAGTTCTCAGTTCTGCAGTCTGTGTGGACAGGGAGAGTTGAGTGCTCAAGGACCCCCCCGGCCCTGGGCTGGCTCTGCACTGCTGATAGTTTGGTCAAGTCCCTTTTCCTAGGACGTGGAAGTCCGTCTCTCACCCCTTGTCTCTGGTGAGGCGAAAATATCTGACAAAAGGGAGGAAAGGATTATTTTCTCTTAGAGTCCCGAGGACACAGTCTGTTGTGGTTGGGAAGGCATGGCAGCCGCGGGGGTGAGGCGGCGGGTGTGAGGCGGCTACTCACACTGCAGCCACAGCCAGGAAGCAGGGAGTGATGAATGTTGGTGCTCACCTTGCGTTCTCCTTTTTAATTCAGTCTGGGACCACTGCCCACGAAATGGTGCTACTCACATTCGGGGAGGCATTATCTTACCTCAACCAAATCTAGAATCCCCCTACCAGACATACTCAGAGTTTTGTCTCCCGGGTGACGAATTCCTCCTGGCAAGTCAACAGCAAATATTAGCTAGTACACCCTCTTTGGAATCAAATGGCACAACTTTCCTCAGAAGCCTACACTAGATGCCTCAGGGGACTTTGGGATGTGTAGTGATTAATTTTTTTAAAAAAATTATTTATTTACATTTTATGTATGAGTGCTTTGCATGTATACCTGCATGCCAGAAGAGGGTGTCACATCCTATTATAGATGGCTGTGAGCCACCATGTAGTTGCTGGGAATTGAACTCAGGACCTCTGGAAGAGCAGCCAGTGCTCTTAACCACTGAGTCATCTCTCCAGCTCTATAGTGGTTAACTTTAATCATCGACTGGACTGAAAGATGTCTGAGAGGAAATGACACCCATGGGTGCTTCCCCAGTGGCTCAGCAGGGAAGACCAGCCTTGACTATGGGTAGTATCACCTAGCAGGCTGGGGGCTGGTGTGGACGAAAGAAGAGATGGAGAAAGTTCCCAGAGCAGGCTCACCCTCAGCTCACCGCTTCCTGGCTGCAATAAGGTAAACAGCTCTGCTCTGCCTCACCTTCCCATGCCAGGATATCTGTCTTGGAGCTCCAATCCTTGGGTTGGAGCATGTTCAAAGACACTAACGTCTTTAGTATGTTTGTCACAATGGTTCTAGAAGGGAGAAGAATGCATCTCATGGTGGGCCAGAAGTTTCTAGTACATTTGGATTTCTATTTGACCCCACAACAGGTTCACTTCTGGAAAGTTGGCTGGAACTGTCTGTCTGCTCACATAGTCAAGGTGTGTCTCCTTGCATGTCTTGGGCAACAACTCCTGATTCCACCTCCGAATCTGCCAATTCTGATCTACTGTGAGCTGAAGAATCAAGTCACCAAGCTTGTGTGTGTTGTCATTAAGGGGTCGGTTGATAATGATGATCTGATTATCAGCAAGAGGCCTAAGATTTCGTGGAGGAACTCTGTAATGTTTAACTGGGTTTCTCAAGGGATTTTAAATAACCGGTTCCTGGTTCTGGATCCTGTCCCTGCTTCCTGCAGTCTCTAGGTCGTTCTCTTGAGAGTGTTACCCTGCCTTTCCCTCCCTCATCTCAGGTACTACCCCTGGCTGGAGGCCGTGAAGGGAACAGCCTTGGCTGCGCTGACAGGGGACGAGCAGAGCTGACGTTGTTGTAGTGTCACCGTGCCAGAGTTACCGCCAGGTCCTGGTGTCTCCATCATGCAGGAGACACGCCAAGAAAATCCAGTGGCACTCTAAAGTTGGACAGAAGGTCACTGTTCATCTGAGTGTCCTGCTGTTGGGGACACCCCAGAGGGAAAAGACAAATCCTTACCTGTCAGGGACCATGGGGGTCCAGCCCCTCGACAGTCCCCTCCCAGGGTCCTGTCTTCCCCTCCAGGAAGAATCTACATCCAGCTGATAATTAATCTTTGATGAAAAGAAACGAATCTATGTACACGAAACTCCTTAGTCCATATACTTTATTATTCTGTGTCAATTACAAGCTTATATTCTGCTCTCATATATAGCTCCTTCTAGGTTCTCATCCATCTAGTTCTTTCCCAAATCAGATCCTCTCCCATCTCCTTCTCTCTCATCTTGTTCTTCCCCATCTGGCTCTTCCTCATCTTCTATCTCATTCCTCTAGTACTCTCTTTTAGCCCTTCAATCTACTTCTTCCCCATCTCAGTTTGTTCCTCTCAAGTTCTTACCCATCTAGTTCTTCCATTTTTCTCTTCTCCGTCCTCCCGTACCCTGGGAGTCCTGGTACAAGCAGTATTCCCTTAGCTGTGCAAAGCCAGGCTTCCACGGTCAAATGGAGGGGTGATAAGAATCACATAGAGGCAATAACCGTTAATTATCATTTGCAACCCCAAAGGGAAGTGACCAATGGGGAAATGAATTAACTAAAGGCTAAATTCAGGTAATATCTAAGAAGAGGGATCTTATGCTCAACTATAGTCTTAAATGTGATTGGTAGAAAATGTTAAGAAGCTATAAGTTGCTAGGTCAATGGAAGAAAATAAAACTGCCTCCTTTTTTCCTGTGGCTCCTATCTGTCTCAGCTATCTGCCGTTTTCTCTGCATGGTGGGGGAAAGTGTGCTCAGTCTCTAGGCAACCTGTGTACAGCTAGATGCCTCTGGTGATAGTTAAAGGGAGATCTGGAACTAGAGGTAAGATTTGGGAAAGGAGGAAGTAAAGGTTAATTGGCACATCCGCCAGGCTTTCTCAAACAGGTAGCCTGGACACGTAAGTCTGTTCTTAGAGAGTACAGAGGTGTCTCTGATAAGGTACTTTCCTCCTTCTGGGGATGGACCTGGCCGGATGCTGCCAATGACGATAATTACAGGGAGACTTGAACTGGGGTTCTGGCTATGCATAGCTATCAGCACACAAGGTTATGTAAATATCCTTTAGTAGAGGGGAAATGGTGCCCAATAAATGATGGAAAAGCTACAATAGCACACAAGAAACTCATAGCAGGAAACGGCTGATAATCAAAAGCCAAATATCACCAAGGCTCCTTGAAACTTAGCTTGACCTCTGGAAGGCCCTTGGCTTCTTCCGGGTATTAGCTTTGTCATAATCAGCTGAGATCCCACTTTGTATATTTTTGGAGCTTACAGCACTTACCTGCTGGACTCTGAGCTTGCAGACCCCAGACAGACCCAATACACACAAGGGGTCAAGAAATGAAGATGAGCGTGACTTGTAAAAGTACCTTGTGCTGGCACTGGGCTCAGAAAAATTAGTTCCTATTGGGTTCTGGTGCCCTTGTCTCTAACCCTGATAAAACAATACTGCTGTGGGATAAACCTTCTGTACGCTGTGAATCTGTATTGCTCTCACTGGTTGATAATAAAGCTGCTGTGGCCTATGGCAAGGCAGGATAAGGTTAGGCAGAAGAATCAGTCTAAGGACACAGAGAAAGAGAGGCGGAGTTAAGACAGATGCTAGCCAACCACACAAGAAGTAAGATGCCAGAGAACCCTTAAGCCATGGACCACGAAGCAATAAATAGATTAATAGATATGGGCTAATTTAAATGTAAGAGCTAGTTAGTAATAAGCCTGATCCATCGGCCAAACATTTATAATAATATAAGCTTCTGTGTGTTTATTTGAGACAGAACAGTCAAGACAGAGAAACTCCACCTCCGTTTACACAATACTACGTACTACTCACCTTTTGATGTTTTGAAGCAATGTTATCTACAAAGTTCACTCTCAAGAGCCAAACAATTGCTGGGCATGATGGCACATGCCTTTGATCCCAGCATTCAGGCAGAGGCAGGAGGATCTCTGTGAGTTTGAGGCCAGCCTGGTCTACATGACAAGTTCCAGGCCAGTCAGGGCTATACCGTAAGACCATGTCTCAAAATAAAAAAATAAAGAAACTCAGAATTTGGTTCTAAAACAAAACCAAACAATTCCCTCACTGCACATACAAAATCATGATTTCTGTGTCGAGCTCATTTATCCTGTTCTAGTCACATGCCTGATCTAATCCATGGACTCACTTGAGGATCAAACCCAGATAATCACGGGTTACTCAACACATGCCCAGAAACAGCCATAGCTCAATGTGTGGCAGCCAAGACCAATATTATCCCAACCATAATTTAAGAGGGGAGGTAACTTAGAGTGTGGTCCGTTTATACAGTTCACTTTTGTGAAGCCCTTAAAAGCTATGTTTACATTTTTTTTTGCTTATGGAATTGTTTAATTCATGAAGGAATTTCTCTGATAGGTTGATTTTTGAAAAAATTTCCAAAATGATATATACTGTATGATTTCCATTATGCTTTGAAAACAGTAGTAAAAACTCCAAAGGAAATACAGCAAATGTTAACAGTGGGTAAATCTGGGTAGTGAGACTGCTTACATAACTATTTTTCTACTTTTTTTTCTGCTCCCATGAACTTCCTGGGAAGCCAATAACTGTCTCTGTAATTATAAATACAATACATCAAGTATGCTAGCTACAGTCTAGTCTTCCTTCTTGCAGCTGTCTCTGCTCAGCTACCCAGGAGAACTGCCCGGTGCCGGCTCCCACCCTACGCAAGACACACACTACAGACTCCTTCACCAATGGGCACCCGTGCTGGGCATGGTTGCTCTCCAGCCTGGCTCTGAGCAGAAATATCCCTGGCCTCTCCTTATCAGAATCTGAGAGTGCTCACTCCTCTTATCTACAGACAAACAGCGTTCCCCTTCAGTGCGCGAGCGGAGGCTAGGGACAGCTCCAACACTGGCACTTAGGAGGACAGTGCTCTGTTGATAGCAATTAGCAGAGCCTGAATGGGCAGAGAAGGGCCCCGTCCTGGGTGACCCCAGAGCTGCCTGCTCTCCATCCTCGTTTTCATCTGGTTTGCCAGCTCGCTCTGTTGTCATCCTGGCTGGTTATAACAGCTAAGGAAGAGGGGCCTGCAAAACGGCTAAGATGGTAAAGGTGACTGCCACCAAACCCAACGCCCGCAGTTTGATCCCCACAACCACATGACGGAAAGAGAGAAAAGACTCCCGTGAATTTTTCTTTGAACTCCACACGTGCACTGCAGTGTGTATGCACACATACATACACACACACAGAGAAACACAAAATAAAAGGTGAAAGTCTTTTGTTTTTCTTAAAAACTAAACTAATTAAAAAGTAAGAGAAAATTAAAACCTAAGAGGAAATGCAGAGGCCCTAAGTAAACTCTGCATGGGCCCAGCACAGTGACCACCCTACATAGGCCAATAGTGTCAGTATGGGAACCCCAACTTCGTGCCCCCAGTAGTCACTATTAACATATGAGGTACCAGATTGTATTTTCCACACAGGAACTTTGAGGGACACACATCCAATCCAAAGCACAAGGTTGAACATGACTTTCCCAGTACCCACAAATAGGTTAGACGCACTTCAAAGAACATCTATCCCTCCCTAACGGACACATGGTGCTGGAGCAGGAGCTGAGTGTCCTTACATATTGACTCACAGGCAACAGGAAGTGGTCTGACACACTGGGTGTAGCTTGAGCACATACGAGACCTCAAAGCCCACCTCCACAGTGACACACTTCCTCCAAGACACCTACTCCAACAAGACCACATCTCCTAATAGTGCCACTCCTTCTAAGGGGCATGTTCATTCAAACCACCACAATTACCTCTACACATAAAAATAAAATAATAAAAGATTTTAAGAATAATAATAATGTGGGGCTGGAGAGATGGCTCAGAGGTGAAGAGCACTGACTGCTCTTCCAGAGGTCCTGAGTTCAATTCCCAGCAACCACATGGTGGCTCACAACCATCTGTAATGAGATCTGGTGCCCTCTTCTGGCCTGCAGTCATACATGCTGTATACATAATAAATAAATAAATCTTAAAAATAATAATAATAATAATAATAATAACAATAATGTAGCTAGGCTGGTGGCACAAACCTGTAATCTTACCTACTTGGAAGGATGAGGCAGGAGGGTCACAAGTTCAAGGCCAGCCTGAGTAACTTAGTTACTCATCTCATCTCAAAATAAAAAGTAAAAAGAGGCCTGGGTGCCGAGGTCAGCTTGGGCTCTGACATGAGACTATGGTTCAAACAAAAAAAAAAAATGGCCGAGGATTTACTGCAGTGCAAGAGCGCTTGCCTCCCGTGTGTGAGGACCAGGGTTCAGTCCTCAGCACTGAAAAAGATACATGAGCAAGTTGGAGAAAAGAACCCCTGGACCTTGGTTTCTATCGGAATTCACGCTTTTCTGCCAATAGTTTCTCCTCCACTTGGAATAAATGAAGACTTTCTACATTTGTAGATCCAAATGAAATTATTGGATTTCCAGAGCCTTGTCCATGATCTCCCTACAGAATACTGCTTCCTGGGATCAGCATTCCCAGAAAAGAGTGACCCTGGGCATCCCCAGGAGATTCCAAACGGTGCCCATCTGCAGCTTTCCAAACTCAAGGGTAGAAGAGCCACACACCCCGACTCAGCTTTGAAATTCAACACCTCACAATTTTGTCTATTTGAAATAGAGCTGGAGAACAGGAGACGTCGACCTCTGGTGTTGCCAATGTCCCAGTGTTTTTGGATGGGGAAGACAAGGCAGCAGAATAGACCCAGGCCTCCGTGAAGCCCCGTCATCCCCACACTCCCTTCCAGGAGACACAGTGACACCCACACTCTCTGGGAGTCCCTGTGCGTACTAGGAAAGGGTCCACATCAAAGACCAGGGTGGCCAGGCAGCTCCAGTGGGATGATGGAGACTTCAGCTTATGTCGTGGTCCCTGTCTAGCTAGTTGGATAACACACCAAGTGCATCTGACCCCATCCACAGTCCCTTCCACTCTCACAGCTCAGGCACACAGCTCTTCTCTCTTAAGTTTTTAAACTACATTTATTTATTTACTTATTTAGTGTGTGTGTGTGTGTTCATGTGTGTATGCGTGTTCATATGTGTATGTGTGTGTGTGTGTGTGCGTGTGTGTGTGTGTGAGAGAGAGAGAGAGAGAGTGTGTGTGTGTGTGTTTGCATAAGACAGAGGACTACTTGTGGGAATTATTTCCCTTCTTCCACCACGTGTCCTGGGGAACCAATCAGGTGGTCAGGCTTGGAGACCGACATTTACCTGCTGGTCCTTCAGGCTGGCAGCTTTTGCTTAGCTTTGGAGATGCCAAGCGCTGAACATGGTATATAGAGGTCAGATAATCCCCCAATGCCTAAAAATGGTGAGACAATCTCTACACGTACTTTAGAGCTTTAAGATGGCATCCTGTTCTCGGGTCAGACTTTGGGCTCCATCCCTGCCTGTTAAGGACACTCTGCTCCAGGCCCTCGGTGACCCTCCTCGACAGATGAACTGCCCTCCGGGTGCATCCTGTCCCTGGTAGGGTCACCCCTTGACCCTGTTTCAGGAAAGCTCAGGTGTCGATCCCAGTATAGCCCCATGGACTTGCAGGCAGCCATTCTGTGCACAGAGACTAAAAGCTTGAGAACTGCTGTCCAAAAAGAGGAGGCCGCTTCCCCAGAGCCGAGGGAACCGCCCAGTGCCCCATGCCCGGCAACCCCTTAGCAGCACGTTTTGTTTCTTCCTTTTGGTGAAGGTAATTCCAGATCCACAGTGGGTCAGTCTGACCCAGCTCCCGTTCTGAATACAACAGGGCAAGCTCTAACACAGCCTCTGAGCCTTTTGGCCGGCAAATGCCACTCGCCCAGGACTGACGTCAGCAGGCCATTGTCAGCGTAATACTGTGTTACAGGGCAGCAAATTTCAACAGCTACAGACTGAGTCAAAGTTGCTTCTTAGCCTAAGCCGTGGGTGTGGCGGCTCCGGCTACATTGTCCCAAGTGCCCAGAATACACAGACATTTCAGAGTATATGCCGTCACAAACTTGTTCTGGGTCAAGTCCATTAAAACTGAGATTTCTGTCAGGCCCTGAGGTCCAAAACTGGAGCCCTGTATGCTGGCTCTCTCCTAACCCTCACCTCCTTTCTCCTGCGATGTCCACCCAGGGTGGGCTGTCAGGTCGGAAGGACACAGGGATTTGGACAGACTCTTAAACAGGTGTGAGTCATCTTTCCCAGAAGTTGCACAGGCCCTTGCAACAAGATGTCGTCTCCACTCTCCTCACAGTTTATGGGAACCTACTGCTTCAAGGTCAGGTGTTTAAGAAGCCCCCCCCCCCAGAAAAGGCAAATAGGGAGTGCAAGGAGATTTAGGGGTCTGTGTTGATCATGTTTAACTAGCTTTGTCTGACAGGCTCTTGGCTGGCCATCGCTGGATGGTACCCTGGAACTGCCAACAGATCCCAGTCTGCTCAGAGATACTACCGGACAAGCTGATGGTGAAGGCTCAGGAGGTTCATAACATGGCCTGGTGGGTGCAAGGGTGGGCATAGGTGTGCAGAACCCTCCAAGGAGGGTACAGAAAGCAAAGTCCAAGAAGAGGGAGTGAGTGTGCATGCAGGCACACAAACACACACACACACACACACACACACACACACACACCCTACACACACACATACCCCCACACACACACCCCACACACAAAGCACAGCCAAGAAATAAGAGAGAAAAAGATTTACTATCTGCAACAGGTAACTTGTGTCAAAGCAATGCCTTCCTTGAACAAAGGGAGCCTGATGAATATTCATCTAGCCCAGAACTTGAGGAGCAGGGGCATCACTGAGCTTGCTCATATAGGAGTACTTTCCTGAGCAGGCTCAGTCCAAGATCACAGCTGAAGAAAGGCAAGATGGCAAGCTTAGCTCAAGGTCTTGGAGCACACGTTCAGAAGGCTAAAGTGGAGACAGGAACTCTGGGCTAAGTGCACATGCATCATAAAGATGGCGGACAGGAATGGCTGCGGGCTCTGTGTGCTGGTTAGTGGTTGTTTTGTTTTTGTTTTTGTTTTTGTTTTTTGTCAACTTATACAAGTTTCAGTCATCTGGAAGAGGAGGAACCTCAGCTGAGAAAATGCCTCTATCAGATTGGCCCATAGGCAAGCCTGTGAGGCGCTTTGTTGATTAATGATTGATGTGGGAGGGCCCAGCCCGCTGTGCATGCTGGCACCCCCAGGAAGGTGGCCCTAGGTTGTATAAGAGAGCTGGCTGAGCAAGCCAGGAAAGCAAGCCAGTCAGCAGCATGCCTCTATGTTCCTGCCTCTGCTCCTCTGTGAGTTTCTGCCTTGACATCTCTCAGTGATGGACTGGAATCTAGAAGTGTAAGCCAAATAAACCCATTCCTCCCCAAATTTGGTCAGTGTTTTATCACAGAAAAAGAAAAGCAAACTAGAACACTCTGCTTTTTCCAAAAGGCTTTAGCTGAAAAGGAAATATA
>CABHPH010146354.1:42364-75414 GCA_902168325.1 Peromyscus nudipes
GAGACAAGGTTTCTCTGTGTAGCTTTGCACCTTTCCTGAAACTCACTCTGTAGCCCAGGCTGGCCTCGAACTCATAGAGATCCACCTGCCTCTGCCTCCCAAGTGCTGGGATTAAAGGCGTGCGCCACCACCGCCCGGCTGTTTTGTTTTTGAGACAGGGTTTCTTTGTGTTGCCCTGGCTGTCCTGGAACTTGCTCTGTAGACCAGACTGACCTCGAACTCACAGAGATCTAACTGCTCTGCCTCTCTAGTGCCGGGATTAAAGGCCTGTACCACCACGCCTCAGCCTGGCAACCCACCCCAATATCTGATTAAAGAGACGGTGATGGTGAAAAATCAGAGGGGGGATTAAATGAATACATTGGGAAGAGGAACTAATAAAGGGGTACAACGACTTAGTTTATCTTTAGGGTACTGATGCTAACTTTAAGTTCAGCTAGAGGA
Organism: Peromyscus nudipes; assembly: GCA_902168325.1. Lineage (NCBI taxonomy): Eukaryota > Metazoa > Chordata > Mammalia > Rodentia > Cricetidae > Peromyscus > Peromyscus nudipes. The sequence continues at coordinate 42,809 of CABHPH010146354.1, forward strand.
AGACTTGGGTGGGGATGGGCAGAAACAGACGTAATTACTCGGTCTTGGTGGAATGGGGGGCTTGTCGTTTGTGGTCTCATTTCTAGTACTGCTGGATGGTGCCGAGAGGAAAAGCTATTCTTGTCATCCCTTGGGAAAGTAAAACTGCTTTCTACAAGATATGACTTCTGCTCCAGAGTGCAGCTTGGCCATTGGGAGCGGTCTGTCCTGAGAGGCTCTGTTGTGTCTGGACTGCAAGGTGACTGCCAGCTAGAGTGACTTTCCAGCCATTTTCCAACACACCAGCTTGTTGTTAATAAGCCTCCTTTCTCCCTCCATCTCTTCCCGCAGATTTATCATCTTCATCTGGTGGCAGAGAATTGAACTTTGTACGGTTACACTGCCTTGTTAGTCTGTTTCCCCTGGTACCATCTCTAGGCAGACAGATGGATCCAAAGCTAATCTTTGTTCAACATCAGGTACATCTTGATAAGCCTTGAAGTCAAGCCAGGCTTGGTGATGCACACCTTTAATCCCAGCACTTGGGAGGCAGAGACAGGTGGATCTCTGTGAGTTTGAAGCCGGCCTGGACTACAGAGCGAGTTCCAGAACAGCTGGAGCTACCTACTGAGAGCCTGTCTCAAAAACAAGATGTCTAGAGCCACCCTCCTTCCTGAGGCTCCTCTGGGCTCTGAGCATCTGTAAGTCCACAGCTGACGGCTAAGCCAGCACTACCAGAGTGGGAGACAGCCGTGGAGCCCCTAAGTCCTCTTCCCCGGCTTTGTGCAAGAAGGTGTAATCAACACTCCCTGATTCCCAACCCTCCCCAGCTCCTCTGTCTCACCATTTTCCACATGGAGATTAGCCCCACCATGGCACAGGCTGACAGGTGTCTCATACTACGCTCTGGAGGATGTCCCGGGCTCCAGATGTGTTCATTGCTCAGCCTCTCCTCTGGAGGTCCCCTCCTCCTCTGGCTAGAGAGCCCACCCTGAAAGGCTTTCAGGAGCACATCGTTTTCACGTTCACCACTGTCGTCACAGGAACCTCATCAAAGTGCTGACCACTGCAGTCTTGTACTGACAGAGCCGAAGAACATTCCAAGAGCATACTGCCAAGAGCACACTCACAGACGTGAAGAGAAGTACCTGTGATCCAATATCACCAAGAGCACATTGACAAACATGAAGAGCAGTACGTGTAATCTAGGACTCACTTTATTATTTCATTGATAAGTGCTGTGGATATCACTCTGTATCAATAAAGCGCTGATTGGCCGGTAGCCAGACAGGAAGTATAGGCGGGACTAACAGAGAGGAGAATTGAGGGAACAGGAAGGTAGAGGAGAGACTGGCTGGAGCCGCGGCCAGGAGAAGGAAGATGTAAGGTACCGGTAACCCACGAGCCACATGGCAAAGTAGAGATTATTAGAAATGGGCTAAATATAAGAGTAAGAGCTAGACAATGATAGGCCTGAGCTAATGGCCAAGCAGTTTAAATAATGTAAGCGTCTGTGTGTTTATTTTATAAGTGGGCTCGGAGACTGGCGGGACTTGGGAGCTGGAGACTGGCGGGTGGCAGAGATTTGTCCTGACTGTGGGCCGGCAGGAAAACTCCAGCTACAGATAAGCGTCTTCTCACTCAAGGGTGTCCAGCAATGTGCTGATGCTGCCTTTGATAAATCTTCATTAAACTTGAACGGACATCCTAGGACAATGCTAGAAAAGACAGAGAGCTAGGATGTGAGACATCCTGTTTGGTCATAAAACAGCTAAGTCCAAATGTAAATTTTCATATTCTGTTAGAGGCCATCTGTTGATCCTATAGTCTTGCAAAGGTCCTCATTTATTTTCAGAACACAGAAAATTCCACCTGTAAAATGGGATTTATTTGGAAGGGTGTGCTCAAGTCTTTTTCACACAGTGAAAGCTGGTAAGCGGGGAATTTTCTCCTCCTGAATTGGAATTATGAAGCCATTATGCTGGTGTGAAGCCTGCACCAGACTCAGTGTCTACAAAACCCTGGCAAAATTGCCCGCTTGCTATAGCGCCACCTGCTGCCAGAGCATGGAATATGCCGGCTCTCCAGAAGGTTGATTGGGAAAGTAGAAAATGAAAAGAATGGAAGATGGCACGATGATGACTCAGTGGGTAAAGGCACTTGCTAAACAAGCCAGGCAACCTGAGTTTGATTCCTGAAACCTGTGGAGGGAGAGAAGCAATGCCACAAAGTTGACCCCTGCCTGACCTCCGTGCATGCACAGCCCCATAATATACATAGATAGATGATAGATAGATAGATAGATAGATAGATAGATAGATAGATAGATAGATGGATGGATGAGATAAATATCTCCCCCTTTTTAAAGAATGAAAGTGGGTGCTCTGAATTCTGTTTCCTTAAACACCAGCACGTGTCCCCTTGGAAAGGATGTTAGCAGAGCATAGCCCACATGGCGGACAATTCTTCCCAGCCTAGTGGGCCTACAGAAGGTGTTTCTCCCAACAGTGAGTTCCCGGGCAGAGCAGGGATGTGGCCTCCTCTAAATGTCGACAGGTCCCTGGAAGCCGCTGTCACTGTACAGGGCCAGGTGGCACAGGAAGAACACAATATGAGAGCTGCCGTCACGGTGCGACTGCACTAGGCTACACCTAGTTGCTCTACCTGCAGAGTGAAGGCTGAGGTTTGGTAACAGCTGCCAAGCGAGCCAATGCTACCTCTAAAGGAGAGAGCAGGCAGACGAGGCTCCAAAGGGTGTGCATCCGGGGTGGGATCCTGGCCCCGCAGCTGGCATGCCCCTGCCCCAGGTCTGCTTGCCACAGCCTCTCATTGCTTCCCTTGGCCTCACTTCGCAGCCCATCAGAAACCCTCGCAAGGCTGTGGGTCCCTCCCCACCCAGCTGCCAATCATCATCAGGACCCCGGGATTTTGTCAGCTGTCCTTTCGCTCGACGCATGCCACACATAAGCACGGGGACTATGGTGATATTTTCTTTTGTACCAAAATGTTAATTGTATGTTAATAAATAAAGTTGCCTGGGGGTCAGAGCTATTATCAAGCCATAGGAAAGCAGGGCAGTGGTGGTGTACGCTTGTGATCACAGCACTTGGTAGACAGAGCTAGGTAAGTCTCTGTGTGTTCAGGGATACAGCCAGCATTGGATACACATGCCTTTAATCTCAATACCAACCATAGAACACCTGGAGGTCTATACAGACAGGCCGTGATGAGGCAGTCCTGTGGTTGGGTTTACAACCAATGAGAAGGCAGAACAGAGACTATATAAAGACTTTAACACAGGAAGTAGCGGCTCCTTCGGAGAGGTAGGATCACTGCAGGAGGAAGGTTTTAGCTCTTAGCTCTGACCTCTTGGCTTTCTTCTTTGCATTGGTTCTGTGTTTATTTATAAGACGGTTGGTTACATCTACAGGGGACCACTGAACAAATCACAAGATCAAGTCCAAAGGGCTGCTCATATCATGCTTAAACACCTGATCAGCCAGTTCCTTCAACAGCCTACCCTCCAGAAATGAGCTGTACACTTGCTTCCAACCTGATCTTGTGTTGTGGAATGATCTTTTTGTACACTGTTGTGGTTGATACAAACTTATCTAGAGGTCAGAGAACAGAACATCCACTATATTAAACATAGAGGTTAGGCAGTGGTAGCACACGCCTTTAATCCTAGCATTCCAGAGGCAGAAATGCATCTGGATCTCTGTGAGTTCGAGGCCACACTGGAAACAGCCAGGCATGGTGACACATGCCTTTAATCCCAGCACTTGAGATCTCATGTCTTGCTTGGGAAAGACACATGCCTTTATTCCCAGGAAGTGATGGTAGGAAGCAGAAAGATATATAAGGTGTGAGGATCAGGAAGTAGGGCTTTTAAGCTTTTAGGCTTTTAGCAGGAGTTCAGCTGAGAGCCATTTGGATGAGGACTCAGAGGCTTCCAGTTTGAGGAAACAGGATTGGCTGAGAAGTTGGTGAGGTGAGGTTAGCTGTGGCTTGTTCTGTTTCTCTGATCTCTTAGTTTTCACCCCAATACCTGGCTCCCAGGTTTTTTTTAATTAACGAGACCATTTAGAAATTCATGTTACACGCTGTGAAGATGTGTCTTTGCCAAGGTACCTTCTAATTGGTTTAATAAAGAGCTGAATGGCCAATAGCTAGGCAGAAGAGGATAGGCAGGACTTTGCAGCAAAGAGAGAGGAAGAGGAGATGAATCTAGGCATGAAAGAGATGGGAGAGGACCCAGAGAGGAAACAGGAGGTGCAAGACAGAAGAGAGGTAAAAAGCCATGAGACAAAACATAGAGTGATATAAATGGGTAAATTATAAGAGCTAGTGAGACAAGCTTAAAGGCCAAGCTTTCATAATTAATAATAAGTCTCCATGTTGGTTTTTTGTGAGCTGGTGGCCCAAAGAAAAATCCGTCTACAATCTTGGGCTTCAGGTGTCTGACCCAGGAGCTGCTTCAGGGATGGTGAAAGCTCTGGGGCATAGGTTACCCAGAGCCATGTCAACATGGTGTCTCTCATTCACGAAGAGAGTCTGACTCCTTCGAAAGAGTGCTTCGCACACACTGGTGACATCAGCACAAAGCACGGGGCACACTCCGTGAATGGTTGCTCCTGTCAATCAAGTCGTTTCCACACCGACTGTGCTGTGAGGGACGGCTCTGAGGCCACCAGTCCCGGGACTTGCTTTTGCTGGGGAGTCGGGGGTAGAGCTTGCGTTTCTCACAGGAAATGCTGAAGTCAGGGGACTGACTTATTTCCTCTCACCATGTGAATTCTGGGGCCCAAACTCCGGTTGTCAGACTTGGTGGCAAATGAATACCTTTACCCACCGTACAGTCTTTGAAGAGTAATCGGGGGACTTTCATCTCCCCTGGGAAGCACAGACCATGTGTCCTACGTCTCACACTGACCAACCCAGTACATAAGATGACAAAGTAGGAGGGGCCTGGGTGATGGTTCAGCGGGTAAAGCGCTGACTGTGCAGGCTGACTGTGCGGGCTGACTGTGCAGATTTACTGTGAGGGCTGACTGTGTGGGCTGACTGTGCGGGCTGACTGTGCAGATTTACTGTGAGGGCTGACTGTGAGGGCTGACTGTGCAGATTTACTGTGAGGGCTGACTGTGAGGGCTGACTGTGCGGGCTGACTGTGCAGATTTACTGTGAGGGCTGACTGTGCAGATTTACTGTGAGGGCTGACTGTGAGGGCTGACTGTGTGGGCTGACTGCAGATTTACTGTGAGGGCTGACTGTGAGGGCTGACTGTGTGGGCTGACTGTGCAGATTTACTGTGAGGGCTGATTGTGAGGGATGACTGTGCGGGCTGACTGTGAGGGCTGACTGTGCAGGCTGACTGTGTGGGCTGACTGTGCAGATTTACTGTGAGAGCTGACTGTGCGGGCTGACTGTGTGGGCTGACTGTGCAGATTTACTGTGAGGGCTGACTGTGCAGATTTACTGTGAGGGCTGACTGAGCGGCTGACTGTGCAGGCTGACTGTGTGGGCTGACTGTGCAGATTTACTGTGCGGGCTGACTGTGTGGGCTGACTGTGAGGGCTGACTGTGCAGATTTACTGTGAGGGCTGACTGTGCAGGCTGACTGTGCAAGCATGAGGACCAGAGTGCAGATCCCCAGCATCCACATAAAATCCTAGACATTGTAGCACACACCCGCAGTCCCAGCCCGGGGGTGGGGGTGGGGTGTGTGCAGATCCTGCAGACTGGCTATCCACTCTGGCCAATCAGTGAACTTCAGGTTCAGTGAGAGACCCTGCCTTAAAACATAAAGTAGGGTCCAGTGAGATGGCTTCGTGGGTAAAGGTGCTCGTTGCCAAACCTGACTGAGTTTGATCCTCAAAATCCACAGGGTAGAACCTGCTCCTGTGGGTTATCCTCTGAAGTCCACATGTAAGCCCAGTCCCCCACTTCCTCCCCCCCCCCCCCCCCCCACACATACACATACACACAGCAAAACTGGACAGCCAGAAGTAATAGCCAAAAAAGTGAGGCCTGTGAAATACCAGGAAGTCAGCCACTTTGTGTCTGTGAGCAAACAAACTGGAATGCAGCGGAGATGAATGTCCACCGGGGGGCACCATGGAGAAACCACAGAGCTGGCTCATCCAGAAAGCCAGAACGCCATCCATGCTTCGCGTCCAACGACTTTTTGAGCTGAAATGACAAATTCTGCAGTAGGAATGTGCTAAGACTTGTATTAATCCCAAGGAGGGGGGGGAGTTTTCCTCCTCCTAGAATTAAAAAACATAGATTGCAGTCGCGTCTTGTGTGCGGTTCCCCTCATCAGTTCTTGTGGACTGTGGACAGGACAGGACTGTGGACACCCAAGGAGAAGGGAAGGCCAGCTATGCTTCCCCGTGAAGTTCCTCCCTACTGGGACTCTCTTGGTGACCGACTTAGCAAGGGCTTCAGCGAGTCCCGTGCCCAGACACAGCACCCTCTTCCGGGCTCTAGGGGGTTGGTGGCTGCCACTCCCAACTGGGAGAGAAGAAAGCTCACGATGACAGCTCAGTTCCCTTTGCTTTCCACTACGCACCCTTTGAGCACAAGTCCATCGTGCCTTGTGGCACGTCTTGAACCCTGTGTTTGTGAGACCTGGCAGAAACAGCTTATGCAAAGCTGGTATCGAAATTCAGAAAAGTTTAAAAAACAAAACAAACAAAACCCTTTTTTGTTTTAGTTCTAAGATTCTAAGTCAGGGGCCAGGGAGATAGCTCAGCTGGTAAGGGCGTTTGCCACCAAGACTGACAACCCACTTTGACCTTTGGAATCCACACGGAGAAAGGAGAAGTGAGAGCTGACCCCCTACAAGTTGTCCTCTAGCCTCTGCATGCTTGTTGTGGGATGTGTGTGAGTGCGCACACACACACACACACACACACACACACACACACACACACACGCACGCACACACGCACGCACGCTCACGCGCACACACACCAAGCAAATAAATAAACTTTAAAAAAAACGACTCAAAGTCAAAGGGGTGGAACCCCTTTCTCCAGCCAAGGTTTTTCTTACATAAGAAAGCAGCTCACACACCCCATCCAAGATCAGCTCTGATCATTTCAAGACCCCGGGGAAAGACTGCTTAGCCCCACTGAAGATGGGAGTAAGGTATGGGAGCAGCACCTTATAGTACGGTGTCTCCTGCAGGATATTAAAGCGCTTTATAAATATTAACTATCTCATTCGTCCTCATCCTCATCACTCTATGAGCCACAGACGTTATAGGTGGCCGGCCAGCTGTCCAGTCTACCAGGCTAATAGTTCAGGACGCCTTTCCCAGCTGATCATTTCCACGGCTCTCACCACCCCATTCCTCAGGAACATTATGGCGTTTACCCCCGCCCTCCTGCTCTTCCCATCCCCATTACTGGAACATGCCTGTACCTCTGTACCTCCGTCCATCCCTCCCTCCCTCCCTCCCTCCCTTTTATACATACTCACTAGCAAAACTGGAAAATGCAGACACATCAAAATAATGGTAAGCCGCTCATTTTGAATAATAATATGCTGAGGCTGGAGAGATGGTTCAGTAGTTAAGAGTACTGTCTGCCCATGCAGAGGACCCAGGTTCAATTCCCAGCACCCACATGGTGGCTCACAATCATCTATAACCCCAGGTAATCCAACAGACATACACATGGTATACATAAAACATTCACAAAGAGAGAGAGTAAAATAAAAGTCTTATAATTTTTTAAATAATAATAATACTCTAATAATTACCATGGACATTTGGAGTCTGTCCATCCTGAGGATACCTTTTTAGTGTATTTAGTGCTTGTAAACATGCACACATGTGTTCCGTTATCCATGAAGTCCAGAAGAGGGTGTCTGATCCCCAGGAGTTGAAATTATAATTGGATGTGAGGCACCTGATGAAGGGTTAGGAACTGAACCCCAGTCCTCCGCTAGTGCGGCACACGCTCTGGGCCACTGAGCCATCTCTCTAGCCCCACTCCAAGCGTGTTCCGGATGCATAGAACTGTGTGGTTATTGGTTTTTGTTTTTTCCCTTTTATGCCGCTTCATGTTCACTCTAATGTGTCATATATAGCTATTTAAATATATCATAGTTAGCTATTTTAAAGAGCCAAAGATCACTTTGCTGTGTGCGTGCACAGCAATGACGTTAATTAAACCCCCTACACCGTGGACACTGAGGTTGCTTTAACATCTGTGCTGCTTGCTGTAAACCTGTGTCTACTGATGGGCAAGCTCTTTCCAACCAACAACAATAGTAAACTGTGTATAAAAAGGGTTTCTTTTTTTTTCTTTCATTCTTTTTCTTTTCTTTCTTTTCTTTTCTTTCTTTCTTTCTTTCTTTTCTTTCTCTCTCTCTCTCTCTCTCTCTCTCTCTCTCTCTCTCTCTCTCTTTCTTTCTTTTTTTCCCCCCAAAAACAGGGTTTCATTGTACAGCCCTGGCTATCCTGGATCTCGCTCTGTACACCAGGCTGGCTACAAACTCACAGAGATCTACCTGCCTCTACCTCCCGAGTACTGGGATTAAGGGTGAGCACCACCACCGCCTGGCTAGAAAGAGTTTCTTATTACTCTCTTTTCTTCACAAAACAGTACTATAGCCCGCAACCTGCTCCTCTTATTTAAGAGTGTGTGTGTGTGTGTGTGTGTGTGTGTGTGTGTGTGTGTAAGTTTTCCCGGAAAATTCTCTATCGGCTGTACAATATTCTAGGATTGTAAACAGGACCACCATTTGAGGACACTGGGTCTGCCAAACAGGTGACTCTGCACTTGTTAGCTTGTCCCGTGTGCATTCACACAGGGTGACAGTCGAGTGTCCTTGCTAGGTTAAACAAAGTGTTTGTTCTGTTAATGGACTTGCAGATGATACATTGAAGCCCCACCTTATGGGAAAGAGGGATTTCCAGCAGTCTCGCCCACATCCTCTCCCAGATCCCCCAGCTGGAAACACAGACACACAGCCCCTGGTGTGTAGACACACAACAATGTAACAGATGCTCAGAAAGCAGCCGGACTCCCCAACCCACCCACCCCCCAAGGTCACACAGCTGAACATCTCAGTCAGGGACAGGGCTCTTGAAGCACCTTCTCGGCAGCAGAGTCTCTCGCTGAGGATGGGGAATCGATAAACCGAGAAGAGGAAGCTGTGACCGTACGAACTACGTTAAAACCCAGTGTCTTTAAATGACAGTTGTGAATTGGGTTCATGAGTCCATGGACCAGACTGGGAAAGGTCATCAGCTCTGAGTGGGGTCCACTCTCATACATGTAGCTAGCCAAACTCTCCTGTGTCCTTCACCCTGAAGTTCATGAAGAGAAAACACCACGGATGGTCTCACTATATGGAGGAGACCCCACAACAGGCACTGTCATTCCCACCACACTCTACGGCCAAGAGTTCAGGCCCTGGGGCCATGCTTGTGTGACCTGTGTCCAAGCGCCTTGATTTTCCCTGTTTCTAAGCGGTTGCTTTTGTATCATGCTCACTTAACTATTTAGAATCTCCGGAAAGGCATAAAGAAAGAAAGCACATTTGGCCACTATAAGGCTTTCCCCTTTTTATTTTATTCTGTGTGTGCATTGTCTGTACATGCATATGTTCATGGGTGCATGTATGGCACAGCACATGTGTGAGGTCAGAGGTCAACATAAGGGAGTTGGTTCTTTCTTTCCACCATGTGAGTCCCAGGGATTGAACTCAGGTCATCAGACTTGGCCACAAGCACCTTTACCTGCTGAGCCATTTTGCTGGTCCCTTCCTTTCCATTTTTAAAATGATTTTTTTTTTCAGCCAAAAAAAAGTTAATTACTGTGACCCGTTTTTTCCATATTATCATTTTTTAATTTTAATATACTTTGTAGAGCTGCTGATTTATCTCCTCTCCGTCTCTCTGTAGCTACGGAGGTCGTTAGTAAGGACTTTTTCCTCTTCACTTTTAGCCTGTCTGTAGTTTTCCAGCTCTCCCTGGGTTATGAAAATGCCATGCAGTAAGAAGAGTTAAACACAGGGCGCTGCCTTTCAACATTTCCACAGAAGCCTGTCTGTAGAGATGAGTTCAGAGATTTGGGTCTCTGGTTTACTGGGACTCGGCTACCCAAGACATGGGTGGAGAGCCTTGTGTGGTGCCCAGGATGGGCACAGTACAATTTCTGTTATCTAGAAACTTGTGGCTTCAGCCAAGTACAAGTGGATTTGGCATGTGGGGTGATGGAATGTGGCTGAGGAAGGAGGGGACCCGTGCATGGGAACTTTCTGCTTCATCTTCCCGGAGCTTAGGTAGAAAACCACCCGGGGGACACGCGAAGCTGGTCAGTCCAGATGGCCAGCCCTCACTCAAGACTTCTGGGTCAAGCCTGCACCTCCCCAGGAGCCCTCCAGTGCCTTGGCAATCCGGCGCTTTCCAGGCGGAATCTAAGAGCCACCGGAACTAACAGGAAGATCCTTTAGCAATCAGTCCGAGGAATTCCTGAGCGGGGGAGAGGAGGAGGTACAGGAAACCAGAAGGGGCGAAAACCAGAGTTTACCTGGAGGTGGGAGGAAGTAGGTCAGTGATTTGTTTCCATAGCAACTGTTACTGAGCTAGGACAAACAGGGGCCCATACAGTTAGATCACTTCAATCCGAGTTGGCTGGTGACTGCAAAAAACAGGACCCAGTTTCTTCAAAATAATTAAGCTTGGCACACTCGCAGCAAGTTGATTTTGTTTTGTTTTAAATAATAAAATTAAGAGACTCCAAACTCATTCCATAGCAGCTTGTGAGTTTAAATGTAATCTGTGTTTTATGTGTGTTCTGGATGTTTGCAGTTTAGTGTGTGTGTATAAATTTTATTTTGTGTGTGGTTGGAAGATGGAGTGGTAGCCATGTGCATACTACAGTTCCAATGTAGAGGCCAGGGCAGGGCAACTTGTAGGAGTTTGTAATCTCGGCTCAGTTAGGGTTGCTGTTGCTGTGATGAAATACCATGACCAAAGCAACCTGAGGAGGAAAAAGGTTTATTTGGCTTATGTTTCACAACACTTTTCATCATCGAAGGAAGTCAGGACAGGAACTCACACAGGGCGGGGACCTGGAGGCAGGAGCTGATGCAGAAGCCATGGAAGAGTGTTGCTTACTGGCTTGCTCAGCCTGCTTTCTTAAAGAACCTCGGACCACCAGCCCAGGATGTCCAGGTCATTGGGCTTGGTGCCAGGGCCTTAGATCTCTCACCCTTGTCGAAGATATCTTCAAAATTTTATCAAATGAAAAAGAACTGTAAAGTGGATATTTTTCTTTTGTCAATATAATTCTGGAGCTTATTTGAAAACACAATATTTAAGATTAGCCAAGAAAATGATTAGGAAAGGAAAACTGTTCAGCTGGAATTTCCAGCTCAGGCCCATTTCTGTCTCGACAAACTGCCGTCCTCTCAGAAAACAAATGCCAGAAGAGTCCAGTTGTGCATTCCTTGAGATCCCAGCAGCTCCTGCCCTGAAGCTGCCAGCTGCCCAATCCCCACCTGAAGTGTTATGATTGGGCACAAACCCTGCTTGAGGCAGACACATCATCACTCTGTGCCTACAGGATACTTAAGATCGGTCATGTTATTTTTTTCCTGCCCCTTCTCCACCTGGGTCTCTGGGGGCTGGAAGAGTCACTCAGCAGCTGCTTTGCTTAGAATAAACCTGGTCTTTCACTTTTTAATTCAGCTTGATCTGACTTACTGTGTCCGTGGAGAAACCTGTCATCAGGATACAGAAAACCTATTAGAAACCCCTAAAAATTCAGGACTATTTCTTCCAGTGGGTCAGAGCAGGACGTGAAAGGGCAAGCAAGGGGCCACTACTGTTTCTAAAAGCACCCCCCCCAAGTCACTTAACATATTTATCTACTGGGAAAATTGCATAGAACGTAAATACAATACAATAAAATAAATGTAGAGTTCTGGGCTGTGTTACAAACTGATGGGTTAGAAGGATGGAAGAAAGGACCCTAAATTTTTTTATAAGAATTAAGCGAAACAAACTGTTTAAATCAGTGTCACAGTTGCTAACACTTTACAACTAAGAGTTAGAAAACATATATCATATACATACAAGGTCTTAGTCAGCGTTCTATTGCTGTGAAGAGACACTATGGCCACATGGTTTTTTGAGACAGGGTTTCTCTGTGTAGCATTGGTGCCTATCCTGGATCTCACTCTGTAGCCCAGGCTGGCCTCCAACTGACAGAGGTCCGCCTGCCTCTGCCTCCTGAGAGCTGAGATTAAGGCGTGTGCCACCACACCTGGCTTTTGCACCACCATGCCGGGCCCACAGCAACTTTAAAAAAAAAAAAAACAAAAACAAACCAGAAGCAGCCAGGCAGTGGTGGCACACGCCTTTAATCCCAGCACTCGGGAGGCAGAGGCAGGTGGATCTCTGTGAGTTCGAGGCCAACCTGGTCTACAAAGCAAGTTCCAGGAAAGGTGCAAAACTACACAGAGAAACCCTGTCTCACCAAAAAAAAAAACAAAAAACCCAACCCCCCCAAAAAAACAGAAGCAAACTTTATTCCAGAAAAATTTTAAAAAAATTAAAAATTAAAAAAATAATAAAACACCACAGGGTACAAAAACTTATCAGCTAGCTGAGACCACAGCCAATGTTGGAATTCTGGGGCTGTGGCACTGGAGGCGGGTACTGGCCCCCTTCTGTAGTATCAGGCACAGGGTGCATGCTAGGAGTCACATAGAAACATCAGGCATGGGATGCATGCTAGAAATCACGTAGAAACAACTATTAAAAGTTAACTTTGGTCTAAGCATTTGTTGGCTACAAGGGGCAAGGGGGTTAAAAGTTAACCCCTGGCTGTGGACAGAGGAGCTGGCTGTAAAGCAGACAGCCATTGTTAGCAGTTAACCTTTAGAACAGCAACTCTTATAAAGGAAAACATTTCATTGGGGCTGGCTTACAGTTTCAGAGATTCAAGCCATTATCATCACAGCAGGACACGGCAGCGTGCAGGCAGGCCTGGTGCAGGAGAAGGAGCTGAGAGTTCTCCATCTTGCAGGCAACAGGAAGCGAATTGAGACACAGGGTGTGGCCTGAGCATATATAAGATCTCAAAGCCCGCCTCCACAGCGACATACTTCCTAATAGTGCCACTCCCCTTTGGGAGCCATTTTCTTTCAAACCAGTAAACACAATAATAACTAAATTTTTTAAAAGACTTCAGAAAGAAAGGAATGGTGGGCTCTGAAAACTGAGGCTGTTTGTGCCTTTTCTCGATGTCCCTTCAACTCAGATAATCCGGGGCGAGGGTACTCTGTCTGTCATCTCCCCTAGCTGCACTGTGGAGACATGATGGACAGCTCCGCCCTCCAGGGAGTGGTGTTTCGGAAGCAGCTGGTGTGGGCATCCAGGCATGTGGGGCTTTTAGAAGGGCTGGTCCCATCCTAGCAGATTTTTTTTCCCCATGATCACTTGTTGGATCTGTTAATTCCAGAATGTTGGAGCAGAAAGGCTGTAGAGAAGGCAAAGCTTCATTTCAGAAGGCTCCCTGGGCTCCAGGGCCCCGGAGGTCACAAGGGTCACCGAGCTCTCTGGTGCATGTGCCCTGGTCTTCTCTGAAACTCTTGTTTAGGTGGTACTTTCAGTGTGTGTACTGTTTTATAGAAGGAGGGGATTATTTCTTACCATATAATAAAGTCAGCTCTTTTGGGAATGTTGATCTCACCAAGAGAGATACCAGGATACAATACGAGAGCAGGGCAGGAGCCCAGCAGTTCCATGTGACAGAAGACTCCGGAGTCCTGAGCACAGGGTCAAAACCTAAACTTCTGGGGTTTATTTTTTTTCCCCTTCCTCCCTTCCTCCCTTCCTTCCCTCTTCCCTTCCTCCCTCCTCCCTTCCCTCCCTCCTCCCCTCCCTCCCTCCTTCCTTCCCTCCTTCCCTCCCTCCCTTTCTTCCCTCCCTTCTTTGCTTCCTTCCCATTGTCCCTCCTTCCTTCTGTCCTTTCTCTCTCTCTTTCTTCTTTTGACAAGGTCTCTCTCACCATGTAGCTCAGGTTAGACCAGAACTGGAGAGCCTCCAGCTTCAGTCCTCTGAGTCATAAGAAGCCCCAGTGTGTGACACCTGACCTTCCATACATTCCCCTGCCATTAGAGATCCCACCTTTCAACCAGACCCCTCAAACCAGCATGCTTTTCTCCTCTGGAAAAGGAGCCTTGTGTCCACACCGCCTCTCCAGAGCCTCCGCTTTTCTCTTTCAAGGTAAGATTCCAGCTCTGCTTTGTGTGACCAGTGACTGAAAAAGGTACAATGCTTGCTAGCTTGCTCTCTTCCCTTCCTCCCTTCCTTTTCTCCTTTCTCTACCCCCAGGGAGAATTGAAGCTAGGGTTCAGCACAGCACTGGGAAGAATGAACAAGCCCCCTAGTTCCCACCTGTTCCTAGCTTCCTCACAGAATTAGGAAGCACGGCTCCAGAGAGTGCTGATTCCCGTAGTGGGAAGAGAATACATTGCTTGAGCTGGGAGCATCTCAGTGAGGAAGTGCTTAAGCAGGTAGACCTGTCCAAAGAATGACTCAGGGAGGGAGACCTACCTGAGGGACAGACACACAGACAAAACCTGGGGTTTGGACTCCAGTCAAGTGCTCTACAATGGAGTTGTATCCTTAGGCCTCTTTTTATTATTTTTATTTTGAGACAGGGTCTTGCCAACTTGGCCTGGGCTATCTTTGAAAGTGTTCTGTAGCCCAGGTAGGCCTTGGATTTGTGATCCTCCTAGCCTGGCCTCTTGAGTATTAGGATTACAGACCTTCACCACCAGGGCTGCTAAGAACCTTGTCTACCCTCTAAGGTGAGATGTACTTCAGCTTCCCCATGTTCCCCAAATCATGAGAGACCACTGCTGTGGAATGATCCTCCTGTACACTGTGAATATGTATTGCTCTCATTGGTTAATAAAAAGCTGACAGGCCGGTAGCTGGGCAGGAAGTATAGGTAAGACAGCCAGACACAGAGGATTCTGGGAGGAGGAAGGGCAGAGTCAAGGGAGACTCCAGCCAGCTGTCCAGGAAGCAAGATATGCTGGAGGACAGGTAAAGCCATGAGCCACATAGCAGAATGTAGATTAATAAAATGGGTTAATTTAAGTTGTAAGAGCCAGTTAGGAATAAGCCTGAACCATCGGCCGAGCACTTATAAGTAATAGTAAGCCTCAGTGTGGTAATTTGGAAAGGACAGGAAAACTCCGCCTACAAACCACTGCAGATGCCCAGGCCTTACCTGACTAGAACCCTGCTTGCCAATTTCCCTTACTGATGGGCAGCTTGTTAGGACTTGGTCCTTTCTTAAACACAGAGTGCACAGTCCTTGAAGAAAGTGTCTCCTGTCCTTCCTTCCTCAGGATACCTGTCCAGGAGGCCACTGCCTGTGGAGCACAGGCCCCACCACTTCACTACCACCTAGAGAGCTGCAGAGACAGGAAGGGAGCCGGAGTAGATAAGAACTTGTACCCTCTCTCCTGCCACAGCAGAGACACCCAGGGCAGTGAGGGCCCCTTTCGGGAGCTTCTCACTCTCTAAAGTTAAGAATCAGAAGTTTCTGCTCTGTACAAAATACCATGTGTGCTGACCCATCATGCTAGCACAGAAAAGATTGAGACAAATGACCTTGACCTGGCGAGAGCTGGCCTGGGATGTGCAGTGTGAGATTGTCTGCTGTTTGGATCATGGTGAGGTTGCAAGAATGCATTTTTGGGGAAACAGCCATAGAAATGGCGCAGGGTTCTCAGCACGCGGTGTCAAGACCAAACTATCAGTGTGACTGACTCACTGTTGGTGTTGCCCTGATGACCCTCTTATCTGGCTCTTCCTTCCTCTCCACCCAAAGCATCCTCTAGAGGAAGTCCTTACCTGCTACAGTTCAGCCTAGGGCAGGCACATTTACCTCCTTAAGGTGCCAGCCTCAGAACGATTTGGAATCTTTCCTATGGAAGGTCTCCTTCTTCCTCCTCATCATTCAGTGTAGATCGCCAGCGCTCACGTGTGCTGGGCTCATTTTCTTGTAGAGTTCGTTCTCAGCATAGACCCAGAGCCCCTTGGGAGCACGTGATCCTAGAGCAGGCTCCCCTCACTGTGTCCTTTGACCTTTTTCTGTCTGCCAACGTCAGTGCCTCCCCACTTGCTGGTACTGTAACCTGCTCCCAGCTCAGGCTGCCTCTTCTTTGGTGCCAGAATCAAGGCTGTGTCAGGAGCTCCGCTTCCCGCTGCGGGGCAGAAACGGGGGAAAGACAGGCATATGGGACCACCCTTACCAGAGCCCAGGTTTTTGTTTGGTTGGTTGTCTTAGTTTTTGTTTGTTAGCATGTTGTTTGTTTGTTTGTTTTGTTTTTCTTTCCAGACTGAATCTCACCTAACCCAGGCTGGCTTCAAATTCACTATGCAGCTTAGGCTGGTCTTGAACTGGTCCTTCGGCCTCTGCCTTCCGAGTGCAGCGTGACAGCTGTTTCTCCAGGCCTTCTTGTGAGTTCTTTATTTGGTGCCATGTCCCCAGCAGTGGT
The DNA here is from genome assembly GCA_902168325.1 of Peromyscus nudipes. Classification (NCBI taxonomy): domain Eukaryota; kingdom Metazoa; phylum Chordata; class Mammalia; order Rodentia; family Cricetidae; genus Peromyscus; species Peromyscus nudipes. Next base: position 59,336 of record CABHPH010146354.1, read on the forward strand.
TCCTGCACTTCCAAGATCAGTAACTGTCTCTTTCCTTTTCATTCACTTCTCTGTTCTTTGCTGGGCACTTGACTGCCTATCATTGAAAAAGTGACAGGAATAATTTACAATACAACGTGAATGCTCTGTTGCAACTCACTGTGTGACTCCTGGCCCAAGGAACTCTGTAAAACAGTGGAAAGTTAGGGTCAGGGTTACTTCAACAGAGAATTACTGTTATGTAGGATGCCTGTGGGGGATGGGCGTGCTGGCTACTCCTTCTGGCTTGGCTCCCCTCCTGTTATGAGGCCATGGTCTCCAAACACAATGCTTCAGCTGTGTCTCCAGACCTCAGCCACACATCTCTATCAGATTTAAAAGGGACTGGCACTCACTCCAATAGTGGATTGACTTTCCAGCTTGTCTGCAAGCACCCCTCCTGCGCTCCCAGGCTGAGTTTACTACAGAGACAGACCTGCCCAAGGGTAGGAAACACAGAAAATGTGATGCTGTTTTGTTGCAATTATTTATTTATGTGTGTGTGGAGAGCACATGGTGTGGTCTGTGTGTGGAGGTCGGAGGGCAACTTATGGTAGCCAGTTCTTTCCTTCTGCCATGTGGACCTGTGGGATGTTTACCCACCAACCCCATAGCTCCCAAGAGTTTTCTTGAGTGCGAGCAGCAGGAAATATTAGATAGAAGGATTTAGATTGTGGAGATAAACAGATAGAAAACAAAGGAAAGCCTCGAGAGGGCCTGGAACCTATTCCAACGGACCCTGACTGTCTCTGCCCCAGGGTTTTTATAGAGACGCCAAGGGGTGGAGCAAAAGACCTCCTCCCCCAGCACAGCCAAGTGCAGACCATCTCAGACACCTGCACTCAGGCCCGTGGCCCTAATCATCCTCTATGCGGAACTGCTGGGTAAAGCCACGAGGAACCCGAGAACGGGCTCCCACATGGACCCCAAGGGCTGAATTTGGGTCAGGCTTGGCAGCAAGAACCCCCACCTGCAGAGCCATCTTGCCAGCCCAAGCAGCACTTGCAGACTATTTCATGTTAAAGTTCCTTTACTCTTCCTCCAGCCTGTGATGTGCAGAAAGGGCTCAGTTGGAAAAGTGCGTGCTGGGCAAGTGAGGGGATCTAAGTTCAAGTCCCCAATAGCTACATAAAAATTAAACAACAGCAAACAAACAGGTAGTACTGGAGTGGGAAGAGGGTGCGGGGCAAGGGTTGGGGGTCGGCAACTGGCAGTCTGCAGTGCTCACCAGCTAGCCAATCTAACCAGCAGGTGAGCTTCCGGTTCAGAGAGACCTTGTCTCAAAAACAAACCAAGAAATAGATCAATCAATCAATTCGTAAAATTTAAAAATTAAATTTATTTTAAAGGTGGAGAACAGTGAAGGAAGACACTAATCCTGGCTTCTTATCGCCACAGTGTTTGCCTGCACCCAAGGGAAACAAAACAAAAACTTCTACAGCTTTTACAAATGTTTGCTACCCTGAAATAGAAGGTCAAGGCGCCCCAGGCCACTGGAGTAAAGCCTGGTGGGAGGCTGGCCTTCAGAGCTCTGAGGAAGTCCCTTCTGCAGACCTAAAGCCGGGAACACAGCACTCAGAGGCACCCCACAGCTTGGAGGTGAAGTTTCCTCCCCTCCTGCATCTTCTGGAAGGCCATTAGAAAATGCCACCTTTCTTGTTGAACCTGGCCTGGTGCTTCCAGGAACAGGAGATGCTAAACCGAGAGAAGGCGGGTCTGTTTCCACAGGGCCTGTCCTGACGTGCTCCTCTTCTGCCCCTCCATGGCTGCTCGCAGGAGAGCAGGGCTGGTGCCAGAAGGAAGATGGGTCAGTGGGGTAAGGTACATCAGGACTTCTATGCCGCAGGAGGCTCCTCCTGCCCAGTGAGGGGGCTGCTTTCCCTACACCACTGTGAAGGGGCCCCAAAATATCTTAACCACACAGCAGCCATGACAGGCTTACCGGCCTAGACACAGCTTCTGTGACAGACTTACTGGCAGGCAACACCCAGATCCAGGAAAAGCCTTAAGCTGATACCACCGAGGGATCCACCCAGTGATGAGGAAGTACCTGACCTCCCAAACATTCCAACCGTTAGATAAGGTGGCCAGATGTCCTTGAGTCTAGCACACACCTATTTTTTGTTTTACAGATACCCCTAGACAATTGTCAGCCAATCAGGGTCCTGGACCCTGGAAATCCCCTCACCCCAACCTCTGCTATGATAAAAACTCTGCCCCACCTGAGCTCAGGGCTCTCTGCTCTCACTGCTGTGTCGGACAGACAGAGGGACCGAGCTCTGGAGCTTGAAATAAAGGCTCTTTGCTTTTACATGAGGGATTCGGTTTCCGTGGTGGTCTTTTGGGGTTCCCTGTGATCTGGGCATAACAACCACGAGTTTGGGGAGAGATCTTAGCTGAGCTTGTCAATTGCAGCAGGCTCCTCCCTTTTAAGGCTTTGTTTTTCTTTGTAAGATGACAAAGGAAAAACCCAGCTGAGGCTGACCCTGAGAAAGGACGTTTATGACTCAGGACTCTGGGAAGACAGACAGACAGTGGGATTGAAGGTGTCCTGGAAGCCAGGGTCAGAAACAGTTAATGGCAGAAGGAGCTAGAAGATCTGACTTCACATTCTCCCAGGCCATGGCCTCTCTGTGCCCCTGCCTGGGCCAGAACACCTGCCACAGGCCACAGGCAGCGGCTGTAGAAGGAGGCCCAGGGACAGCCAGTGCTGCCTGCGTCCCTAGGCTGGAGTGGGGACACAGGCCACTAGCACATGGCTGCAGCCGGCCCCTCCCTGGAACCACACTTCTGGGATGCAGGGTCTGTCTGCATCCCGTGCTGCAGGTCATCTTGTCACCAGGCCTCAGGCTCCTGCTGTCCGGCCAGCCTCGCTGGTGACACCCACTTGCTTCAGGGCCAGGCCATCCTCCTAGGGTCCCTCGTACTTTCTTAGGATTCTCACCAGAACTCTCCTGGCCCTGCTGCAACCCTCCTGGTGGGCAACCACTGTCTGCCTTCCGTGAGGAGCTATCTAGAGAAGCCTTGAAACAGACAAAGCCTGATTGAGGGGGGAGGCGTCCTACCACACTCATAGCCCCCCAGAAGCCAAGTGGGGAGTATGGCAATTCAACAGAAAGTTAGACGCTGGGGGGGGGGTGTAATAGGAAAGTCAGGGGGACAGGTGGAACTCCACAGGTGCACCTGGAGGTTAGGCTGTGCATAAAGATGGGGCAGGAAATGGGGAAGGCTGCATAGTCATCATGTGACAGTTTAACGCAGCCCAGACCAGCTGACCGGAAGCAGAGCTGCTCTGACAAAGGTGTAGAGTCCTGAGGGCGGTTATAGGAACATCGTTAAGGCAAGTTTGCCAAGACCACAACAGAGCGGGAGGCAGCTTCACCACGGAACTGTTTCCCTCTTTATCCTGTTGCACAAAGTGGAAGGGGCTGCAGACTTGAGTACAGTGGACTTTCTTTGTGTCCCACCCTGTGGATGCACTCTAGGATACAGTAGCCCCCCCCACCCCTTTGGCTAGTTCTTATTTATATTGCATGCAGTCAACCATGGTCTGAAAATATTATGTGGGAAACTCCAGAAGCAAATTTAGGTCTCAGATCATGGGCCACTCGGAGTAGGAGATGACATCTCCCAGGTGGGACGTGAACCATCTTTCGTCCAGTGCAAGCATTCTGTTCCTACAACTAGCCTCAGTCAGCAGCAGCTTCCGCATCAGACCACGGTCTCAGTACTGTAGTCATTGTGTTCTGTGCCTGTGTGTGTTCCAGTGACCCTTATTTTATATAACAATGGCCAAGTACTGGCCATGGGTCTCCGAGAGGTAAATAGCTGGGCTGACATAAACCTGATACATTTTCCTGTGCCAGCCACACAAAGAAGAGCATTTGGGGAGGCTCTGGACTTGAAGTTGGTGTATGTTATATGAACTTCAAGAAAAGTGGTAGAAAAAACCAAAAGAAAAAAAAAAGTTGGGTGGTGGTGGGGTACGCCTTTTATCCCAGCACTTGGGAGGCAGAGGCAGGTGGATCTCTGAGTTTGAAGCCAGCCTGGTCTACAAAGTGAGTTCCAGGACAAGCTCCAAAGCTACACAGAAACCCTATCTCAAAAAACCAAAAAAAAAAAAAGAAAGAAAGAAAGAAAGGAAGGAAGGAAGGAAGGAAGGAAGGAAAGGAAAGGAAAGGAAGGAAGGAAGGGAGGAAGGAAGGAAGGAAGAAAGGAAGAAAGAAAAGTGGTGGATGTTAAGAATTTGTTCCACTTAGTGGGTTAAAAAAAGAGCATGAAGTTGGGGAGGGAGGGAGGCAGGAGGAGGTGGGTCTGGGAGGAGCTGGAGAGGATACACTGCATGAAATTTTTGGAGAAGTAATTTAACAATTTAAGATGCCCTTACTTTTGCTTTGTGTATATGGGTGCTCTGCTGCATGTCTGTTTGTACACTGTATGTAGTTCTTGCAGAGGCTCAAGGAGGTCATCAGATCCCCTGGAACTGGAGTCACAGACAGTTGTGAGTCACCATGTAGGTTCTGGGAATTGAACTCAGGTCCTCTAGCAGAACAGCAGTGCTCTTAACCTCTGAGCCATCTCTTCAGTCCCTAATAAATTTATTTTACAAAAAGAATTGGTTTGGACAACAAAACTTTTCCTTCAATTGGGCTTTATCTAAATAGCTCTGAAGGAGGAGGGGGCATTTTCCCACTTCTCAGAGCACACATGACATGACGTTCTGGGTATTTGCTGGTGTGCTTGACGCTTAAGGCTCTGGGCTAGAACTCACAGAGGGGGCAGGAATCAAGCCACTTAGTGATGTTCTTTAGCAGCCTGGGCTACAGCCACTCGGGTCTGCATCCTGAGTTGCTATACTGAGCCACGTGACTCCAACTAAAAGGCGTAGTGCTCAGAACCACAGCTTGCTCATTGAATGTGTAAGGAAGTTGTAGTTTGCATAGATGTCTGGCCCTGGCATTCAGCACAGTAGGATTTAACAGGCGCCTCGCATCCTGGGTGCTGGGATCCTGTGACTTAGACACTGCTGCCACTTGGTGGTTGTAATTCCAAACTACATCTTCAGGACAAATGGACCTCCCTTCCTCCCTCCCTCCCTCCCTCCCTCCCTCCCTCCCTCCCTCTTCCTTTCTTGTGTGTGTGTATGAGTACACGCCACAGCATATGTATGGAGGTTGGAGGACAATTTTCAGGGCTCAGTTTTCACTCTCTGCCTCTCTGGTCCCTGCTGCTGTACTGCAAACTCCAGGTTCGCTGGGCCTCTGGCCGGTTCTCCTGCCTCAGCTTATCTCAGCGTAGTACCCCTGGAATTGCAGGTGTGCACTAGCACACCTGGATTTTCGCATGGCTTCTAGGAATTGGACTCCAGCCGTCGGGCTTACACAGCAAGCATTCTTGCCTGTAAAGTCACCTCAGCCTCCCAGGGCTTATTTTTATCATATTAAAACAAGTAAAATCCACTCCAAAAGTTTAAGCATGAGCTTGAAACCACACAGTGTTGAGGCCTATGATGGAGGAGGAAGTTGGCTTCAATTGAGAAAATGCCCCCACCAGATTGGCCTGTGGTGCATTTTCTTGATTAGTGATTGATGGGAGAGGATCCAGCCATTGCTCCTGACACATTGTCCTGTGCTGTTTACACCCACTGAGACGCTGGCTCTGGAGAGAGCATTTGGCCCTCCCCCCTCAGAATCAAGCCTGTTTGTCTCAAAATGTCCTCCAAAGCCCTATCCTGGTTCAGGCTGGCTCCCTGACGTTGTGACGGGAAGAAGGAGACCAGAACAGCCCAATCTTTCCGGTACCCTGGAACTGGGCTGGTAATGCTGTTGGGGAGATTTGGGGGTTGCTGTCACCTGGAGACAAACAAACCTTTGCTGGCTTTGAAGCATGCTGTCTCTTTCTCCTCCCCTGTCTTCTGCAACTCTGAAAGGGACCTCACCCTGTGAGTCTACCACTCTAACAGCTACCTATGGGCTTACCTTCCTTGAGATGAGATCATGAAATTCCTCTGTTTCTTTTGCTATTTTGGGCTACCTGTCTAGGCCATAGGTACCATCTCCTCCTCTTCCGTACTAACTTACCTAAGTGTCTTTTTTAAAGAAAAGGATATAACAAACGATCTACATTTAATCCATGAGATATGTGTGGATCCTACTTTTGCCCTGACTGGGGATGGGCTCACTTTACTATGAAATTGAGCTTAACCAAAAGGGAGACATTAATGAAACTTCCCTGCCGCACTGAGACCTCAGGGGATCACTACATCCCTTTTCTATTAGACTAAGGTGACATCGGTTGTCTAAGGTGGTTCTTTTTTGTTGGTTTCTGTTTTGTTTGGAATTTTAATGTCTTGTATTGTTTTGATTTTGACGCAGTTTTTACATGATGCATTTACTGGCTTCTTAAGGAGAACCTGAAGGTTTTCTCGGCCCTGAGCCTCTGCCCCGGCATGCTAACACAGGGAACTAACACTTTGAGATTCACAGATCACAGCGGAGACTCAGAGGATACACTGCCAAGTGCTAGACAGGCTGCTGCCAGTTTGGAGCTGCTGCGTTGGGTCTGCTGGGTCTCAATGCCTGCTATTTGTGCCTGGCTTCTCCAGGCTGGGTCTTCTCAAGATAAAATGAACCTTCCCCCATACTCCTTGGTTCCACAGGTTTCTGCCTTTGTTTCTCTCTGATCTAAAAATACGTTGACTGAAGATCTCTATGTTATGCTTTCCTTTCACAGTGAGAATTATTTAAAAAAAAAAAAAAAAAAAAAAACCTTAATCTCAACAAGCAAGGACAAGACCCTATCTTACTTCAGCCGCACAGGCTCTCTCCACAGCTGGGGGAAATAGGCCTGTCTTCTTGAACACTGAGGCCAAATCTCAAAGCTGCTTTTATCAGCTCTAATAGTTTGAATGTAATTGGCCCCCATAAGTTCATAGGAAGTGGCACTATTAGGAGGTGTGGCCTTGTTGGAGGAAGTATGTCACTGTAGGGGTGGGCTTTGAGGTCTCATACATGCTCAGGCCACGCCCAGTGTCTCAGTTCACTTCCTGTTGCCTGTGGATCAAGGTGTAGCTCCTTCTCCAGCACCACGTATGCTGCATGCCATCACGTCACACCATGATGATAATGAACTAAACCTCTGGAAATGTAAGCCAGCCCCAATGAAGTGTTCTTCCTTTATAAGAGTTGCCAGGGTCATGGTGTCTCTTCACAGCAATAGAAACCCTGACTGAGACACCAGCTCTTTCTGGAAGAGTGCTTCTCACAGCTGTAATGCCTTCTGTACCCCCACCACCATGTTCCCTGATTAAAGGAGGCTGCCAGATACCATGCCATCAAACTCACAGGCTTAAGAAATGATTCTGGATACCCAATGGTGTTCTTTGACCATTGCTAGACAAGCCTATGAAAATGGCCCAACAGGATTCTATTTCTCTTTTAAATTGTTGACTAGATGCTGACTGTAACTGACTTCTCTTGCAGAATGTCTAGGTGTCTGATCCTCATGCAGGAGTATGATATCACAAACATCTGCTTATGGTTACCTTATCCCTCTAGGCCTCTGGTACAATCGCATTTTACCTTATTAAACAAAACTTGCATTAGTCATGATGTTAAAAGTGTTCCTCATTAACTCTCTCTTAATGTTCCCCACAAGGTTAGAATATAGGAGACCCAATGGCTGATTCTGAACTTAATGCTGCTCAGTGAAAAAAAATTCCTCAAGCTCTTCCGCCAACCGATGGCCTTACATCTTGTAATGGATGACGATGACAGTAATCATCAGGCTCTCTAGCAACTATGACAGCTGGCCAAGGGCTCCTCAGTGGTATTCTTGCCTGCTCTCCTCCTCTAATAAGGGTACAACTGCCCTGTTTTTTAAACTGCACTCTCAGTAGGAATTATAATAGTATTCCCGTCACACTCTTGGATGTCACAGATGTTAACTCACACAACACACTCCAAGGGTCCATACTGTCAGCAAATGTCATCATATGTTCTGGACCTTTGCCGGCTGCTAAGTCTTGTCATGGCCTCTTAGATGGCCTCTCCTCGGAGGCACTCTCTCTGCCGCCCTTTCTGCACCGCCTCTGTTGTCAGCCGAGTCAGTTAAGAGAGACCTGTGCCCCAACCCCTAAGAGCAGGTCAGGTGGCCTCTGAGAAGGGACTAGTGGGCCACCCGACCCATCGCTCCTCTGCCACTCTGCGCAAGCTTCTCAGGACTCAGAACTGAAACATCCGGACTGTGAGGCTTCTTTGCGTCAGATCCAACTGTGGGATCTGTGCCGTCCCTCGGGAACAGCTCTGCTTTTGTACCAACAGATCTGAACTGGTTTGTAGTCAGACTCTCCTTTGGGCCGACAGCTCACAAATAATGACACAGAGGCTTATTATTAATTATGAAAGCTCAGCCTTAGCTTAGACTTGTCCCACTAATTCTTATAACTTAAATTAACCTGATTCTATTCATCTACATCTTACCACATGGCTTTTTACCTCTCTTCCATCTTGCACCTCCTGTTTCCTCTCCACGTCTTCTAGCATATCTCTCACTCACCCAGCTTCCTCCTCCTCTTCCTTTCTCTCTCCGCCTGGAAGTCCCGCCTATACCTCCTGGCTAGCTATTGGCTGTTCAGCTTTTTATTACACCGATCACAGCAGTACACCTTCACACAGTGTACAAATATCCCACAACCCTGGTTTGACATGGGGTCCAAAGACTTAGGGACCAGACAAATAATGTCACATTTCCTCTATTGGGGGGCAGGGCTTTTGGTTCCCTCTCACTGTGGCTCCACCCCACAACCACACCTCTCCTCTCTATGCTCCTCACACTGGAATGTTTACCCTGTCTGTTACAAGTTTTTGCAGAAGCTCCTCCTGCCATCTCCAGGTCCACGTTAACACAAAGCTACTCTGTCCAGGGCCCCCTTTGGGTCCCCTAATCTGTGGTATTATCTTACTCACTGTAGTCCTCGTCTAGTGAAATGTTTCTCCAAAAGCGCATGTCAGCAATCACACAATCTACCGCAGCTGATCAAGTCGAAACTCTCCTCCTGCTACTTGAAGTCAACCCACGTTTACCCCCTTAGATCTCCAAAACAGCCCCTAATAACCTGGCTCTGTCCCCATTCGACAGGAAAGAGCCAGATGAACATGGTGCACTCTTTTGCTTTTGATACCTTTGGAATCTGAACTAAAGGGCTAATAATCCCAAAACCTTAGGTGGGCTGGGAAAAGTCCAGACAGGAAAGTTGACACACTGATAGGATCTTCAGGTTGTGAGGATCCAGGGAGCCCTGATTAAAACATCAACATACCAACCCCCGAGACTGTAGGGGAACAGATCTGCCTAGGAAATCCTCACCTCCTAAGTTCCCTTTATACTCTATGAAACTGTGCTTGGGGACAGTCTCCATCCCATGGAGAGACCACCGTTCTGATTAAAGGGCAATGTGCTTCTGTAGAGGTTGGTCTCCCCTTCCTTTTTTTTTTTTAACTATATGCATCATTTTAATATGGAAAAATAAACAAATGGCATGACTGCCAAGAAATCACCTGAAAATAAAACCCCAGTGCTTTCCATACAGTGGTATTTGCTCATTTTTGCTTTCCTTTTATTTTATTGTGGTAAGAATAACCAGCACGTGTTCTGCGTTCTAGGACTCTAGAGTATTTCACCTTGCACTACAAAAACATTAGCCTCTTGATTATTTCCATGTTGCCTCCATCAATCCCTACCTATCATCCCCTACCTAACTACCTAACAAGTTAGTTTTGGTTTTGGTCATGATGGTGTTTTGTTTTGGGTTTTTTTGTTTTTTGTTTTCTAGACAAGGTTTCTCTGTGTAACAGCCCTGGCCATCCTGGAACTCACTCTGTAGACCAGACTGGCCTTGAACTCATAGAGATCCCCCTGCTTCTGCCTCCTCAGTGCTGGGACTAAAGGCATGCACCACCACGGCCCAGCTAGTCATGATGTGTTTTACCACAATAGAAGACCTGTGTAAGGCAGGGACTGAACGGAACAGCACGTTTACGGACAGAAGGCACCGTGAAGTCCAGTTCCAGCACAGGGCCAAGGTCCAACAAGAACGCACAGATGACCCTCTGCCCTCTGAGTCACAGTAGTTCTATGCATTCTTCTTGGCCTGCTCACAGGGACACTCCCCACGTTCACTCCTGTGCTCCAGAAAGGACGGCAGACACAAGCCAGCTGAACACCCGTCCCAGCTAGAGTCCTTTGCTCTGCAGAGCTCTGCCCTCACCTGGTTCTACCCCATGCTTCAGTTAGCTGAGATGGGCCTTAAAACTGCCTTGCTGAGCCGGTTCAGTGGGGGGGGGGGGGAGGAAAAGGTGGGCGTGGGGGGGTTGGAGGCCCTTGTAAAGCCCTCCTTTGGTCCTGTGATGTGAAAGAAAGACTGTGGTGTGATCCCCAGCCTGACAGCAGGCACAGGACAAGATCATCCCTCCTCAGGAGCCGGCCCAGTACACGGGTGTACGACGTTCTAGACCGACGTACTCAGCTGTAGCCGGGAGGCAGCGACGTTCACGGCACACTTCCTGGGGAACCTAGAATGTTCTACATAGTTTACAGGCATTAGAATGGGGGAGGCTGGCACACAGAGTTCCTCGGATGCATTCCTCCCATCATCTGTATTAAACATGACGAAGCGTGGTGAGGAGAAAGGCCGCTGCAAGCTGCGCCAGGCAGCAAGGTTTGGGGGTGCTCAGCCTGTGGATTCAAGAGGCAGATGTCTTCATTTTTCAGCGCTGTCAGGTGCCTTAAAACCTCTGCATCTGCTGCCTGAGTGGCATAAGTCCTCAGACGGCAGGTCTCTGAGCGCTCCCTCAGAAACCACCCCCTCTACAGGGACAGAGCCATGCTGGAGGTAGCCCATAAGTAATGGCACCAGGGAATCTCAGCCACTGGGATGTGCAGAGCCAGGATGGGCCTCTTGGGGGCTCTAAGACAGATGGCCGATGGAGATGCCACCAGAGAGTGAGGACGCAGTCAGGAGGAATCTCAGAAGATGGCAATGGGATAGTACTGTCTAGTGCCACTGGCTGGCATGTCTTCTAGATGCTTCCATGAGCTAACCATTTGTGTTGCAGACAGCACCTTCTCAGAGCCTCGAGGCACACCCTGTGCTGGGAATGAAGGAGATGCAAAGACTGGCTGGAACAGCCCCTATTACCCATAGTCTAGGAGCTTCACGGCTGTGTGAAGCTCTCACTGTAGCCTGAGAGGGCGTCTGGGACCCTCACTGGACACTGCAGTGTCCACCTGCTGAGAAGCACCCTGGGGTGCTCCCATCCAGGGGTGTTCCCATCCTGGGGTGCTCCCATCCTGGGGTGCTCCCATCCTGGGGTGCTCACATCCTGGGGTGCTTCCACCCTGGGGATGGGCAGAATAGTGTCTTGCCTTGCCACAAGCCATTCCACTCTGACCCATTGAGAAACTGGGCATCCCGCTCTTCCTGCTTCAGGGCAGAAATTCCTTATCAGGGTGACCACTAGGTGACTCTTCCATGCCCCTGAACACCCAATTGTCCAGAGTCACAACAGCATCAATGGGGGTGCCTGCCAGGCTGACTCTAGCTATAAGCATTGACTGAGCCCAAGTCTGGAGTCTGGACTAAGTATGTTCAGAGCTCAGATTTTTCCTATAACCTGAAAGTGTTTGCCCTGAGGCCAGGGGTCGAGCAAGGCAGGAGATGACATTTGAATCATCTGTACATAGCAACTCTAGTGATGGTGGTTTTCTGGAAGGTAAAACCAGTTACTCCCTTCATGAGTGCTTGAGACTGTGCGTCCTGTGGATGGGATCCTCAGGATACTCCCAGGTGAGTCCAGGGCATGGACCTTGTGTGCTGTGTAGCCTTCATTTAGGAGTCTTTATCTCGGGGTCAGATCCTGGGAGGAAGGCACGAGGTTGATGAAGCCCAGGAGAACATGATGCTCGGAGAATGAACTCCATGGAAATTTCTGAACTTGAAATGATATGTAAGGTTTGCACATGCAGAGGTAACTGGGAAAGAACAAACAAACAAAAAACAAAACAATGATATTGTGGTGCTATTTTATTTGTATGTTAATAAATAAAGTTTTCCTGGAGATCAGAGGTCAGCGAGCCATAAACAGAAGTCAGGTGGTGGTAGCCCATGCCCTTAATCTGATCACTGGCAGCCAGAGTCTCTGTGTGGTCAAGGACAGCCAAGCTTGGTAATCCCAGTACTAACCATAGAGACCAGGAGGTCTGTATAGACAGGCAGTGATGAGGAAGTCATGTGGCTTGGCTTAGAGCCAATGAGAAGGCAGAACAGGAAGGCAATAAAAACACAGGTTAGACGGGAAGAAACTCTCTCTGTGGAAGCTACTGCTGGTGGTAAGCTAAAGCTAGTCGTGGCTAGTGCTCTGATCTCTTTGGCTGTTACCTCTGTATTTGGCTCTGTGTTTCTTATTTAATAAGACTGTTTGGAAATTCGTCTACACAATATTTACAAGAACAAAGAAAACCCATGAACACACTCAGCATTCAGAGTGGAGGGCCAAGTTTTCAGATGGTCTGTTGAGTGGGTAATTAACACCCCTTTTTTCTCTCTTATTTTGAGTGGGGTCCCAGGGAAGTGAGGCTCCTGGTCCAGGAGACGTCCTTTCCTCTTGGAGTTTACCCAGTAGGTATGTGGGTTCAGGAGCCTCGGGCTGACATGCCCAGAAGCAATTGGAGACACAGCAGAAAGCGGGGTGAGAGGAGCCAGTCTGGTTTCACTGGGCCGGGGATGAGTGTGGGACCGACTGCTGAAGGGCAAGGGCCAAGTGATGGAGTAGGAGGGCATTGGGCAGGACAGACATCAAGGACCAATGACTGAAAAAAGACAAGACCACCGAGTGCATGCAGGTGACAAAGCATGGGGAGTCAAAGTCACTCTGCCTGCACTGGGACTATTGGGAGCCACAGCTCAGGAAGATTTCCCAGGATTCCTGTTGATGGAGAAAGGTGAATAGCAGGAGAGGTCAGAAGTGAAGTGTGACCTAGGGCAGGCCCTGGTAATCCTTTCTGAGGTAAGGGCAAACAGTAAGCAGGACCACACACTGGCCCTGCTGCCATGGCAAAGAAGTTAAAATACATTGTGCAGAAAAGAGCGATCAGAGGGGCTGGAGAGATGGCCCATTGTTCAAGAGCATGAGGACCTGAGTTTGATGCCTGAAACCCGTGTGATGGTTCGCACTTGTAATCCCGGTGCCAGGAGACGAGGCAGGAGGATCCCCGGAGTTCACTGAATAGACAGTCTAGCTTACTCGGTGAGTTTCAGACCAGTAAGGGATGCTGTCGAAAGAGACAATATTGGGAGCAGGCTAGCAAGATGGGATAGTGAATAAAGGTGCCGGTTGCCAGCCTGACCACCTGAGTTGGATCCCTGGAACCTACATAGTAGAAGGAGAGAACTGACTCCTGTAAGTTATCCTCTGACCTCCACTGCCATTCATGCCATGGAGTAGTTTCACGTGATTGCGCGCGCGTGCGCGCACACGCACACACACACACACACACACAGAGAGAGACACAAAATAAGAAATCTTGAAAGAGAGAGAACATAAAATGTGTGTGTGTGTGTGTGAGAGAGAGAGAGAGAGAGAGAGATTGAGAGAGAGAGAGAGAGAGAGAGAGAGAGAGAGAGAGAGAGAGGCAGACAGACAGACAAATGCGGGGGAGGGCAGGGAGATGGTAAAAAGTACTTACTGCCCAGCCTGATGACCTGAGTTTGATTCCTGAGACCCACATGGTAAAAAGAGAGAATCCCCTCATTGAAAGTTGTCCTCTGACCTCCATAAATAAACAGTGGTGCTCTCTCTGTCTCTCTCTCCCTCTCCACTGATTAACTAACTGCAACCTAAAACTAAATATAACAAAGTAGCTGTGGTAGTCTGAATGTAATTGATCCGCATAAGCTCAAAGGGAGGGGCACTATTAGTAGGTGTGGCTTTGTTGGAGGAAGTGTGTCACTGTGGGGGTGGCCTTTCAGGTCTCCTTAGCTTAAGCTTCACTCAGTGTGACACTCAGATCACTTCCTGTTGCCTGCTGATCAAGATGTAGCTCCTTCTCCACTCTCAGCTCCTTCTCCAGCACCAGGTCTGCCTGCACACCACCATGTCCTGCCATGATGATAATGGACTAAACCTCTGAAACTGTTAAGCCAGCCCCAGTTAAGTGCCTTCCTTTGTTAGAGTTGCTGTGGTCATGGTGTCTCAATAGAAACCCTGTCTAAGGCAGTACCAAAGAATAAACTCAATCCAGGACATGACAGATGAACACCACATGGCGGAAAACACCGCTGGAAATAAAAGACCTAAGCGGTTGGAAAGCTGCCCGAGATCTGATTTGTGAGGGTGGCAAAGCAGTGTACAAGCCCAAAGGTGAAGCACTCCAGTGGCATGGCAGTGATCCAGAATGACCAGAACAGTGAGGGGGAGATGATGCCCTAGAGCCTCGCAGGCCTTTGGTGCTGCAGCGTTGGGAGCCCCTCGGGAACTGGCACAAGGATGGGCTGAGAGACCAATGTGGGGAAAGCTGCTGAGACCACAGTAAGAACATTCCAGTCAGAACCAGAACATTCCGAAAGACTTTCTAACGTCCCCACCAAAGACTCTTTCTTGCTCTGTTCCCTGGGGACTCTGATGAGCCTTGTTTTGGACCCCGCTTCCCCCCTTCCTGTGACCCCCTCAGCCCTCCCTTCTATCCCATCCCCTTGGTGTCATCACTGTCTACCTGAGACCTCCAGTGACCGCCAGGCTGGCACTCAGTTAGGCAACCGTCCCATCCTTCCTGGCCTCCATGACAGCCTCTCCAGTCTCGTCTCCACCCCGCCCCGAGGCAGACACTTGCAGGTGCCTCTCCTCCCACCCCGCCTCCGTTTCCTAGGCACCCCACTTTGATCCCAGCTGTCCTTCCTCCAGCAGGCCCTCCGGAGGCCTCGCTTCTACCCCACCCCCATTCTTTTGCACACTTTCCACCTGAGGCCCCAGCGGCCACACCTGGCAGGGTCTCAGGAGAGTCACACTTCCTTCCTGTCCTGCGTCTCTCCATTCTCACCCCTGGTCCTCTCACAAGCTCCTCCCACCTCGACTCCATTACCAGAGGTTCCGGGGTCTCCGCAGCCCTTTGTCCTTGTCTGTCCAGATTGTTCTGTCTTACCACAGCCTACTTGCAGGAGTCTCTCTTCCCACCACACCTCCAACTCCAGCTTCCCACAACTTGGTGTGGACAGGATCCCTTTAGCTCCGTCCTGAAGCCCTCCACGCCCCCTCAACTTTTCTCCTAGCCCACCCTATTCCTCACTGCCACCCACCTGCCCTCGGAAGCACTCTCTACCAGACAACCACAGCCAACACACTTCCCAAAGATCCAGAGAGAGCAACAGAAACCAAGGGACAGAGCAGTCAAAGATGAGACCAGATATCAACACCTAGAATCACAATCACCCTGACTCCTCCAGCTATCTAGAAACCAGTGTAGAAACACAAATGTGAACAGCCAGGACAATATGCCTCCACAGAACCCAGTAACCCTACTACAGTAGGCCCTGAGAAATGCACTACAGCTGAACCACAAGACAAGGACTTCAAAAAAAAAGCCATTATGAATATATTCAAGGACCTTCAATGGGATATGAATGAATCCCTTAGTGAAGTCTGTGAAAACACAGTGGAATGAAATAGTAAAAACAGTTCAAGACAGGAAAGTATAAATAGATCACTAATGAAAACCTAAACTGAGATGAAATTGGAAGTGAATAATTTAGGAAATCAAATAAAAACCCCAGGGGTAAGCTTCACCAGCAGCATACAATACATGGAAGAGAGACTCTCAGGCATTGAAAGCAAAGTAGAAGAAATGGATATTGTTATGCCCAGATCGCAGGGACCCCCAAAAGACCACCACGGTGACCGAATCCCTCATGTAAAAGCAAAGAGCCTTTATTTCAAGCTCTGAGCTTGGTCCGTCTGTCTGTCTGACACAGCAGTGAGAGCAGAGAGCCCTGAGCTCAGGTGGGGCAGAGT